>JAJHSJ010000002.1:3330773-3414758 GCA_021015155.1 Magnolia officinalis
GGGAGGTGCATAAGTGAGGTTTCCCCATCTATAAATAGGAGTCGGCTTTGGCCCAGGTCTTGAACTATTTGGGTCGGGCTTGCAGCGGGCCTTTTCAAAATCTCGTTTTTACCAGGCTAGGGCGTGGCCCATAGACAGATGTAGCTGAAAATCATGCTGAGGCCCATTCAAGTGCCAGCCACACATTTGGGCATTAAGAAGAGGGAATTTGCTGCAGAAGGCACGTGGGACAATGGATGACCGTCAACCTAGTGGGCCCTAGACGTGGATTGGCCTTGGGTGGAAATCACATGAACAGTGGACTTGAAAGGGACGTAAGAGTAGAAACGGTTAATGGTCCAATCCAAGTGGGATTGCAGGATGGCTACTATTCATCCTTTCAAAGTGATTTTTTCTACCGTGGGCCATCCACATATAAGACAAGCTAGATGGTTCATTCTGTAATTGTTGGTCCCAATTGCCACGTGTCAGGTATTGGGTGATGAAAACCACTTCCTGGTCTGGCTCACTGGATCAGATTCGGGCTCTTTTGATTGTCTTTTGGCTGTAGATGAAGAGTTGGAGATGAGGTTTGATGGTCCATTTCAACATTTTCTTTGCTTCGCTTTCTCGGTGGGATACGGCCCTAGGCTCCAATATATTAGAGCAGAACTTCGGTCGTCTACAACGGCATAGCTCTCCGCTGGAAGTTTGGCATCCAGTTGGTTGAGGTTAAATCTGATTCGAAATCTGTGGTGGCTCTTCTCAACGGATCATCCTATCCGAGTTGGCGCTGGGATTCCTGGTTGAAAAGAATTGGTAGGCTGAGGTCTTTCGGGTCCTTCAAATTCAGCCATGTGCTAAGAGAAGGAAACGGCCCGACGGATGGAATAGCCCAATTGGGTCTGAGCTTCAAATTTCTCTCTTAGCCTATCATATGTCTAATCTGCCGCCGCCGATTATTAGAGGCTTGATTCTTCTAGACAAGGTGGGCCTCGGCGCGATTGGCAAGACCAACCGTCTTTCCGTCCAATCCTAGAGTACAATTCCATATGTATATTTCCTCTTTTATGATAGGTCCTGGCCTGGGCTTGGCCTTGGCCCAAATGTCTTATAAAGCCTCCTTTTCATGTAATATACTCCCCATCCTTTTGGGGCTTTTGTTAAAAAAATAATAAAAATAAAAAAGTAACCTAAAATGTCATGTTAAAATGGGTGGTACCTAAAAACAATATTAAATGGGGAATGTAGGGTGATTATGTGCGTTCTAGCCGTGTGAGCCCACAAACCATCCGTTGGATGCGCTTCCCCAGTGGGAATTCGTAAATGGAGTACACCAACCATCATACAAGTGGGCCACAAAAAAGGGAACAATGGGGCCATTGGGAGGAAGATAATTACAATGGAAACTTTATATAAAATGTGGGGTCCACCATATTGTATATATGTCATCCAAGCCAGTCATCAGGTGAGTCCCACCAGGATGAAGAAACATTCTAAAACTCAAGCCATTTCGAAACTTAGCTGGGCCACAACAAGTAAATATATAGGATTCTTGCATGATTGTACATCACTCCCTGAGTGATGTGCCCGACCTGAGTTTTTATATCCGTATGATTCTTGGGATATATGTTGACAATGGGAGGTGCACCAAATGCACGACTTGGATTCCACATACACCACCGGTGGGCCCATATAGCTTGAAAGCATGGTAACTAAATTACCATAGGTTGGAACGTACAGGCTTATTCCCAGATGGAGTATCTCAAAGCTGGAAAGATGTTTCCGTATTGGTTTCCACCAGGCATATTCTATACCCATTATATAATAACTTTATATATGAAACCTCATCCATGAAGTGGGTCCCATCAAAGTCGAAGTAGCACTTGGCCATAACCTCTTGGAGCTATCTCCATACATGTAGATTCCACCCGGCCCACCCTTGAGTCATTAAGGACATCATCAATCAATTATTCTAACTAAACAATAGATTTGAATGCTGTTAGAGCTCATATGACTCTTAAACATTCTCCACTTGCTAATTAATAATCACTAAAGGCTATGGCACGTGCATCAAAAGAAAGGGAGAGATGGGACGAGTGAATCAAAAGAAAAAGAGAGAGATTGGACGACAGAATGGCCGGTGGACGTCCCTATCTCATTGTTTTCTATTGGTTACCCCAACTGAAGATCAATGATAGGGGTAAAAATCATTGGGAGAAGAGATCCCTTCTCCATCTCAACCATATATACAACAATATTGATTTATATATATATATATATATACACACACACACACACACATACGCACACAAACTGAAACAAAAAGATATTTATGATTTTCTTTCAATAATGTTTATGGATTCACACTTAATCTACTATGCTCAAAGATTTAAAAAAGAAAAGAAAAAACTCTCATGATAGAAAATATATTACCACGAAAGAATTAGGGTTTATATAAAACACTTTAAAAAGATAAAATTATCCTCCTATGCCCGTGTAGGTTGAATGAACAGTACATATCTGATGATCAAATTCTGATGATCAAATTCTACATATCCTAACAAAAATATCCACCGACCAGTGATATTATATATAGTCTAGATGAAATAAGTTCGTGATAGCTTGGCGTGGCTTGAATTGATATTGAATTAAGTATATTAGAGACAAAATATTTAAAATAGTTGAAACTTGGACAGGTTCAACCGGGTTGACATTCAACCCAAGCCCAACCCAACCTTACAAAGAGCCCTTCTAATGCCCCGACTTAGCTTGAGCTAGCTAAGCCAACCTAATGCAAGGTAATGAGTATTCAACCCTAACTCAACTAAGGTTTGGGTTGGGCAGTCGGGTCCTGGTTAGGTTAGGTTGAGTCTAGTTAGGTTAGGTTGAGTCTAGTTAAGTTAGGGGTAGAATCTTGACCACATGTTGTTAAGCACATGACTGTCGTTAACCTTAATTTACCAAAATGCCATTAGAGATAGTTGGGCTTGGATTGGTTTGGATTGTGTCTGGTTGTTGGAAGCCTCAATCCAAGGATTGGGACGTTGGTTTCCAGCTCGAGCCTAAACCCAATTGCTAAAGTTTGGGTTGGGCAGTCGGGTCCTGGTTGAGCCCGACCCAAGTTGCACCCCATGAGCCTGTCATGGCCTCAAAATGAGACTGATAGAATTATTAAGTGGGTCACACTTGTATGAAGAAATTGGATAGTGGGATTAAAAAGAGAAAAGTAAGAATGGTCCATATTCAACATACATATGTAATCAACCTGATGAAAAGGCTTTCAGGAATGTTCATGTGTGAAACCACCAGATTAATGGTCTAGATCTCGTACCGTAGACATGTTGATGGACGCATTGCATATTGCATTTTCCATCTCTCATCTGCAGCATTACTCAGTGGGGCATTCCAAAATGCTCCCTAGTTGACCTATGAACCCAAAATCCACAAGGTTGAAAGATCTTTTATATTTTCTAATTTTAGAGATTTTTGAGGCATGGACCATCCAAGACTCAATCCCTGAATTCTAGAAGCCTGTTGATGTAATCTTTTGTTCTTATTTATATTCTATGAAAAGATGAGTGGTCCACAGGAACTTGGTATGTCCGGCCGGCCAATGTATCAACTATGGTAGATATGCAAAATCCTTGCAAGAAGGGGACCACAAGATGAAGATTACCAAAGTTGAGCTCGACAACTCATTAAGTACGACCACAACAGCACATTGACTTGTACCATTGGATATCCATTGATTTCAATCGCAGTGGCCTCCTACATGTGGACCAACCTGATGTTTTCCCTTGATGATCTTTATGGTGTAACCACCTTTTTCACGGTTCAGATTTTCTAAAGAAGTAATACGTTGGTGAGAAAGACGAGGCTGTATCTGAAAGTTACCATAAAGAGACAGCATGTGAGGAGTCAAAGAACAACCATCTCTCACCGTCCAAGGTCAGTGGGCCAGCGCACAATAATTTCATAATAGGATTTTCAAATCAGCACAGAGATACATGCTAGGATTTCTGACACAAGGATGAACGTGATAAGGTCGATCGAACACCGTCTCCGTCAAGAGGATGACTGTTCCAAATCCACGAAACTCTAGACTCCTCACATAGACTCCTCACATAGGCTTCTCGAATCCACGAGAAAGAAAGCACGCAAAATAGAAAATAAATTCTATAAAATTCAAAATTAATTAATGAATGCTATAAATAGTAAACTTATTATTTATAGACGGTCGTGATGTCTACTAGTGCTCAAGGTTTTTGGTCAAAAATAGCAAGTGTCCTATTTGGCTTCAGCAAGCTGTTTTCCTAATTTTTCTAAGCTCTTTTCGATTTGGGCGCAACTCCTAATGCCCAACGGATGAAAAGTTATAATCAAATTAAAACTTACTTATTAAAATAAAAACAAAATTAAAATAAAGAAACGAATGTCGATTCAGGGGTATTTTGTAAATCCGGCTTATGCAACGCGGCGTAGCGGGGTTGGTTGGCTAAAGTAGCTCGTTCTACCCCAAAATCATATATTTTAGACTCGATAACTCATTCCGGATTGTGATATACGCCCAATCGAAGGTCCGACGGTTCTAATCACTTCTGTCATCGACCAAGCCTTTTCTGATCCATCTTGGCCATGAAACTGTCCGCGACCCACTCTACATCAATTTCTCTCCACATTGAGTTGGGTTGAGTTAGACTCGGGTTGGGTTTCATATCTATGATGGTCCACTTAACTTATTTATTAAATGAGTTGAAAATCTAAATTCTAACTTAACTCATTTATCTATAAATGAGTTATAACTCAAAACAAGCTCAATTGGATAGGAAGCAACAGCTGGCCAACAAATGTATAAAAACGCAGAAGGTGCAGGTTTGGATTATAAATCCCTCCATGGGCTTCATATATTTCTTTTTGCATGTATGGAAGCTTACTCTTTTGGTCTTGATGCATTGATCTCAATGGGCTTCGAGAGATCTTAATAATATTACAGGTAGTGTACTCTAGTCTTTTAAAAAAAAAAAATAAAATTAGAAACTTATACACTTATCTCATTTAATTAAAATATAATTTTAATTATATATAAAAAATATAAGCATATTACTACATATTTAAAATTGGTCATTAATATAAAATTAAAATTTTATTATAATCTACATTATAATTTATCAAAATTAAATTTAGAGTCTTTTTATTATTAGATTATAGTTAGCTTCTAACTAGAAAACAAGATATGATCAGTCATATTATAATTCAATGTTGAATGATGGATATCAGATTTACTTATGCATATCAGCCAACATGTCATAGTGCATCAACGTGACCACCTAACTACATACTTTATCGAGTGTAAAATATGTAGTTATAATGGTACACATTCCTAAGGGCACCTATCAGGCATTGCAAAGCTTGGGTTATTGAGTACTAGTTAGGTGGTCACTTATGTATACTCGATTTTCAACAGATCTACTCATGCATATCAGCCAACATGTTATAGTGCATCAACGTGTTGAATGATGGATTATATTTTTACATGTAACATGTACATGTGTACCATTATTCAACAGATTACAAATTAGAATATACATGTGACGTGTTGCACCATAACAATAAAGGTATAGTCAACGTGTTGTAGCCTGGCAACATGTGTAAACGTGTTGCTTTAAACACATTGCTACATGAGTAAACATATACATCACAAACAATTAGGAAACATGTATAACACCACAACACGTGTACAGTTGAAACAGTACATGTTACTGTTGTAATTAGGAAACATGTTACTGTAATGAAACAGTAACGTGTACAGTAACAAGTTACAACAATCTAACTGTACACATTAACAAGATTACACGTCATTGTATACGTTTTCACTGTATACGTCACTGTACACGTCAACAAGATTACATGTACATGTTTTCATATCACATGTGATGTACATTACAGGTGTATATCACACGTGTACAGTAAACACCAGATCACGTGTAGTATAGGGCTTGTATTCTAGTTATAGTACATGTAGGCAACACGAGCTTGGTCACTTAGCAATGTGTTATATGGCAACAAGCCAGTAATGGATACTAGGCTACCACACTTTAATATATGTTGTAATATAATACATCATCCAACATGTGTGCTCGTGTATAAGAGGAATTTGTGTTGTAATATAATACATTGATCAACACAACTCTTAATATATAGCCATCAACATATGCCAGCATGTGTGCATCTAACACGTGTATAAGTGGTATTTTGGACGTGTACAACAACCAATATCTCACAAATATGTAAACATGTGAAAACGTGTATGTCTCAAACATGTTTTCGCGTTTTACAACATGTTGTTTCCATGTGATATACACATGTTGTACATGTTGTTTCCATGTAAACAAGTGAAAACGTGTGTGTATATCACTCAGATGGTTTCCATGATCGTGGGGCCCACTGCGATGTTTGGGAGAGAAACCACCCCGTTCACAAGTTTGGCCTTGTGATTTTACTAGGTGGACTGAAAGATGAGGAAGATCAAGCACTCAAGTGGGCTACCGACTATTAAACAATGGATTGTTAAAAGCCATTGTTCAACGTTTTCTTGCTGTGGGACCCAACAATGTATCGGATCAACCTCGGTTTTCGGTCCACACCTTAAAATTAGATGGCCAAACTACTAAAGGGGTCGGATTTGTCTGACCAAGCACAAAAGGAGGCCCCACCAAGATTTGATAACGACTGACGCTTATCATATCTGACTCCACAAAATATTTTATTAGGAGATGGTTGACGTGATCATGGGGCCCCACCAAGATTTGATAACGACTGACGCTTATCACATCTAACTCCACAAAATATTTTATTAGGAGATGGTTGACGTGATCATGGGGCCACCTTATTGTTTGAGAAAAATCTGAACCGTCCATTTCCCTCATATGATTTTAGGGGTTGGGCCATAATTTCAATCCTAAAGGAAAAGATGGGCCACTTACCTTTTTAGATGATAATAATCGGAGATCCGCCGTCGATTGCTCTGATACCATTGTAGGAAAGCGCGGAAGGTGAGCCCTCAAGATCTGACGGTCTACACGAAGTTTGAAACCCTCACAAAGCAGAAGAACGGTGCTTCAACGGCCCGCCTATCTACTACTGGAGCAGATGGAACTATTCACACCTCTAATCCTATGGTATAAGTGGCCTCGAATTGCGATCTATAGATCAGATCGTCCCAAGGACAAGCTAAAATGGACAGACTATAGCACACACAGTATCTCTCTATAAACTCTCGGTTTATCGTATGATTCAAAATCTTACATGAGAGAAGTGCATCCCTTTATATAGGAAATGAATGAGAGTTTGAGTGGGATTGGATAAGGCCAAATAATCCGATCAAATCCTTATCTTCAATTAAAAATCAAATTCATAATTGAATTTGAAATTTAATTCAAAGGAAGAGACCGGAGAAAACATGGGACGTACCCACTAGTGATTGCTCACAAGTGGGCCCCACTGGCCTACGTCCAACAGTGGAAACATATCCTAAACTTTACTTATATGAGACATGAGTTCATCCAACCTTGATTTTTTAGATTGGGTTTAAGTTGAGTTGGCAGGTTAGCTTAAGTTTTCAGGAGCATGCTGCGATCCAAAACTAGTGATGTGGCTGCGATGACACTGTTCATATGTTTTGCCAGCTTATTTTATGGCACCGTCCCAAAAATGAAGAAATAAATTTCAAGTGGACAAGATCAAAAGAGATAGTGGCCGTTGAACTCTCACCACTAAAAACTTTCTACGGACTTGGATGAAAGGGAAAAACAAATACCAATTTGATCCAAAACTTTTGTGCCCATGGAAGGTTTTTAATGGTTAATAACCATTGTTTTGTATGGTGCGGTCCACCTAAACTTTGTATTTGGTTTATTTAACTGGAAAAATGATGTAGACTGAGTCATGTACAATTTCATAGTCAAGATAGACCAGAAAAGGCCTGATTCGGAGGCCTAAGTTATCTGAATCATCGGAATCTTAAAATCGGCTTATCTCGCAAATCGGAATGAGTTATCTGAATGTCATATGTGTTTTTGGGTAGGAGAAGCTACTTTAGCCACCCAAACCTACTTTGGCAGGTTGCTCACGCTGAATTTACGAGATTCCATTAGATTGACGGTCAAAATCCCATTTTATTTTTGTTTTTACTATTTACATTAAGTTCTAGTTTGATTGTAACTCTTCATTCATTGGGCTTTAGGAGTTGTGTCCAACATGAAAAGTGCTTAGAAAAATTGGGAGAATAGAATGGTTAAGCCAAATAGGACCCTTACTATTTTTGGTTGTAAACCATAATGTCTAGTAAGTCATGATTTCTGAGAGTTTTAGTTGTAGTTTGATTCCGAAACTTTTTCTAGGTTCATGTCTCTATTTAAGAGGTTTTAAGCTCGCTTTTTAATTATTTTTTTTTTAAATTTTTTAAAATCATCAATCAATTTATTATGAATTTGTAAAAGTTATTTCTATTTTCTTTGTAAATTCGAGGTAACTATGTGAGGAGTCTATAGAAGTTTTGTGAATTCGGAATAATTACCCCCCGTGGAAGACGGTGCTCAACCTTATTGGAAAAAATTGCTGGATATACCGAAAAATAAAAATAAAATAAGGTTTAATTATTTCGTTTCACTAGGCTGAATCACGTAAAATATATGTTGTCCTTAAAGCGTGATTCGCCCCCTTATCAATTGCTAATGGGTTATAGGCAAATTGCTTATAGGATGAGAAGAGCTTATCGAGATCCGGCGTGCATCAATCACGAAAGGTCTACTTAGGAGCAATTCAACGCAAGAGATCTTCTGACAATTAAACCGTGGATGTGTTTACAATATTCTACGAAGGAGCTATCTGAAGGATTTGATGGAAGGGGAGAAATGTGTGTTTAAGTTGATGGGATTTGGATAAGAATGGTCCAGTTTATATAGGCAACAAGAAGTGAACCGTTGCTAGGTATCCATCAATGGTTCAGAACATTTGAAAAACGTTTTTAACCGTTGATCATTAATTTGAGACATTTTTAGTCGTTAGATCATCATGGCCTGTTCGTTTTCGGACCATGGCTTTAAAGACGGCTCGCCGTTTAAAAAATGGTTGAATATTTCGAATTAATAATCCGATTGTTCTTAGTTGCCTATAAAACCCTAACTCATTTTAGACCCATCGCACCTAGGCTCATAGTAGCCCACTCGCACTATCTCATGACAGTTCGTATAAAGTTGCGAGGGAGTGACCACTCTGCGACATGATGCACACGTGCGAAGTGCAAAGTGTGCCAACTAGCGCCATTACAGCCACACTTGCCACCCCCACACATGCGTTGAATTGTTCCTCATCACATCCATGTATGCGTTAAAAAAAAAAAAAAAAAAAAAAACAGATGGATGACATACACAATGCATACACAGGACCCTAGTGTGGGGGTTGCACAGAAAAAATGCAACATAAGGTTAGGCCCATGTTCTGATAATCCAGATCGATGGATTGCTGCACCTAACCATGGACCGATCATCTCTTAAAAGTCACGTAGACATGAAAATCCTAGTAGCAATCTTTGAACCCTTTTCAGTTGAATGTGGACCGTTGCTTTGTTTTTCTTCTTAACCATCTATTGATAGGCCACTTGTTAAAAGGTTATAATTGACGTGTATAGGGGTGTACACGAACCAAGCTAGCTCGGTTAGCTCGCTTGACTCGACTCGAAAAAGCTCAATTCAACTTAGTTCGAAGTTGAGTTCGAGTTGATATTTTGATCTCGAAAATGAGTTTGAGCTGACCCCAGCTCGACTTGACTTGGAGCGAACCCAGCTTGAATCAAACTCGGATTGAACCAGTTCGGTAACTCGGTTACTTTGATATTGATGTTGCTCACCAAGTGTTTGATGAAATGACTCAAAGAAGTGTGGCTGGTGGCAAGGAAGGTATGTATACGAAACTAATATCTTTTTTTTTTTTTAATTTTTATGTTGATTGGAAGGTGTTTGATAAAATACCTGTAAAACCGTTGCTGCTATCTTAAATTAAGTGAGATTTTGAAAGTGCGGTCCAGTGTTTGTGAAAATGCCTCAATAGTAAACTCGGCTCGTAATTTGGCCCGACCTGCTGACCAAACCGAGCCGAGTTGACAAGTAAGGCTTGAGGACCGAGCCAAGTCCAGTTCGAGCTGAGGTCAGCTAGTGGCCGAGCCGCAGCTGGACTCGGTTCGACTCGATGTACACCCCTAGTAGTGTAAAGGAGATTTTTTTGGTACGCATCCACTGTCAGCAATAGACAAGTTGTCTTAAATCCTGATGGCCGTAGCGTGGCCCCACTTGCAAGAGTTGAAGTAAAAAAAAAAAAACCTTGAAAACCTGTCTTATTAAGCTGGAATTACAGACCCTGACAAAAGGCCATGAACGGTATTCTCGAGTTCACCGTTTATAAAAGTCAGGCCCATCGTTTGGTGATCCAGATCACTTATCTGTTGGCTCCTACCATTGATGGGCCATGATCTAAAATCTCAATTACGTAGCAACGGTCCACATTGAGCTGAGAAAATATCCAAGATTGACGGCTCTCATCTTCTAATTAAATTGGGAAATTTTTAGGGAATGGTCAAACCACCGAGGGACCCATCAGACTAGTGGCCTGGATCACTAAACCGAGGGCCCCATTTGCACAAAATGAAAAACCTTTAGTGCAGTGCATATATTCGGGTGGAAGATCATATATAGATATTGTTCACCCTTTAAGAATAGTAATATAATACACGACCGAACTCTCCCTATAATATGCCGGTTTTGTACTCCAACAGATGGGCCCGTGAGTCAGCAATCCAGACCATTTTTTTTGGTTCCCAATGTAGAGAGACCGCTCATAAAAAAAAAATCTGCTTTATTTGATGATCATATCCTTGGATCTTGTCCACCATATTCATGTGCACGTGAGCACGTCCACCAGACACATGGCTAACATCCAGTCAAGCCAAACCATCCAGCTGGTGGACCACACTATGAATCTTCATAACCGAAAATCACAATAACCAGACAGCCGTTACCTCGCAGTCAACGAGAAATTTTGTTTTTTTAAATGATTTTTTATAACCGTCCATAAAATGCTAATCAATCGAAAGATGGATTGCGTCCTACCCTCGCCCGTCTCCAGCTGGGAACGGACAGCAGCTTTGAGTGGCCACCGTGATGTATGGGTCTTATCCACACCGTCCATCCATTTTTTCATATCATTTTAGGGGAGAAATGAGCAGATCCAAGGCTCAAGTGGACCACACCACAGAAGGCAACAGTGATAATGATTCTCACCGTTGAAACTTTTCTAGAGCCCACCGTGATGTTTATTTTCCATCCAACCTATTCATAAAGTTACATAGACCTAGATGGAGAGAAAACACAAATATCATCTCCATCCAAAACTTCTGTGGCCCCCAAGAAGTTTTCAACGGTAAGAGTTTAATATCCATTTTGTAGTCCACTTGAGCCTTTGATTTGCCTCATTTTTCAGTTATGTTACTAAAGTGTTACGTAAAACTGGATGGACGGTATGGATAAGACTCATACATCACGGTGGCCACTCAAAGCTGCTGCCCGTTCCCAGCCGGAGATGGGCGGGGTTAGGACGCAATCCGCGTCCAAAGATCTGGACCATCCAATCAGTTTGATCTCTGTGCCAGTTCCATCCATCAAAGAACCTGCAATTTGGACGGTCAAGATTGTTACCAATGTCTGCCACGTGTACGCCTGGGTGTTACTGCATGAACGGAGCGATAGCACAAACGTCATTTCTCGAAATGATGACACACGTGACCCGAAAATAGGGCGCGTGCGCACCACTGCGCCTCGTACCGAAAAAATCGTCGTGGCTACGGCTAAGCGCACCATAAAATAAGCAACGTGGGACCCACCTCTCAGCATCATACAGCCGGCCATCTAACCTCCTCCCCTAAAAAGGTAAACCCTCTAAACGATCCTTGGCCCCAGGATCTGCACAATATACTCTGGTTTTCAGCTTGAACAAACGAAACATACAGCACAGTATCTATACCGTTGATCTGTTAGACCCCAAAATGAACGTCTATAATTCTACATAGATAATATTTTCGGGTTATGATCCATCCATGGTGTGGTCCAAACCAATGGGTTAGATTATAGAAAATAAGTCCACGTGTACAAACCAAAGGCCCGAGTATAGTACCTATGTCCTCGAGTGGAGCATCGTATAATTCCTCACAACCATTCCCAATTGAACCTCTCTGTCTCTCTCTGCTTCCTTGTTTTCATAGGAAATTAAAGCCATTTCTCTGAAATTCTCCTCTGGAAATCTCGAAAGCAGCCATCTACGATCCATTTCATTCCAAGTAAGTAACAAACTCACATGTATTGCTTACTATCTAGCTTGAGAATTCATATATTTTCCTCCATTTTCTAACAAAATATCCTTCTATTATTACCAATTTTCTTATAATTTTGGGTTTTTGCTTAGATGGCTGGTTGAGATTTCATGATATCTGATCGTTGTCGTGATGGGTTTCATTTAAATTTGCTATTTTTGCTGAGATTATTGGGATTTTTTTGGTGGGTCTGTTGAGTTTTATGGATTAGCTTTGATACTCTGTCAGAGGGGAAGGGATGATACTAAGGGGCTTCGCAATTACTTAGAAATTGCTGAAGTGGCATACAAGTAATTCAAATTAAACCGTCCAAATCATTGGTACTAGTTTATATATACCATGAACCAAAAATTATGTTTATTTGATTATCTGGCGATCGGATTGGTGGACATTTATTGGACGGTTAGAAATGAGAAATATCCAATGGTTCTATTTCAACGAATTGACAACGAAATCAGAGATTAGGATTACTAAACCAATCTGATTTTGTGAGACATTAGTTTCCACAATTTAGTCGGTTTTGTTTGAGTAATCGTATGCCACGTGTACAAATTCTGAGTGCATGCGTATAAGTGTCATAATCTGCAGAGTATCACACAGCTTCCCCTTCTCTAGCGAGGCTGCGAGAGAGACTGGCGTATCCATTTCCTAAATGGTGGTGATGGATACACCGGAGCGATTTCGAACAGGCCGTGACCACGGGACCGACATTGATGTATATATCGTATATCCACACCGTCCATCCGTTTTTTCAGCTTATTTTATAGCATGGATCCGAAAATGAAGCAGATCCAAGTCTCAGGTGGACCACACCGAAAGAAACAGTGGTGATTGAATGGTTGTGGACCACAATAGTTTTGGACTAGGCTGATATTTAGGTTTCCTTTCATTTAAGTCTGCGTGACCTTATCAACAGGTTGAATGGAAAACAAACATCCCGGTGGCTACTTAGAAGTTTTTAATAGTGGGCGTTCAATCACCACTGTTTCTTTCGGTGTGGTCCACCTGAGATTTTGATATGCTTCATTTTCAGATAAAACGCATGCATCACGTGGCCCCTCAAAGCTCTATCCTGTGCCGAGCTCGGACGCCGATTACATATTGACAAAGTTCTGTATGTATGTATTGTATTCACTACGTACATTCATTTAGATATATTATTTTAAGGCATGACTGAGAGAACGAGGCAGATCCAGAGCTTTAGTGGACCCCACCAAAGAAAACAGCGGAAAGATTGATGCCCCCGTTGAAACCTTCCTAAGGCCCACTATAATGTTTTTTTTTTTAATCCAACTTGTTTAGAAGTTAACAAAGACATTAAAGAAGGAAAACACAAATATCAGCTTGATATAAAACTTTTGTGACGTTAGAAGTTTTTAACGGTGGTGTCACTCTCCCCACTGTTTTCTCTGGTGGGGTCCACTGGAGCTTTGGATGTACTCATTCTTTAGATCTTGCCTAAAATGATCTCTCCATATGGATGGACGGTGTGGATACAAAACATACATCATGGCGGGCCCAGAACTGGGTGACGTCACTTCAATAGCAGTCTGCTACTCAACTTGTCAGTAGCCAATCCGCGCCCGCAGAGGTCGGGACAGGCGTCGTTTGTAGTCACGTCCTTGTCCCTTCTTTTTAACACGGGAGCGGATTAGGTGTCACCCGGGTAACACTTTGCTGGGTGTAACCCTTTCCGTGGGCCCACATTGATGATGTATTGTATATCAAAACCGTCCATCCGCTTTCTCAGACCATTTTAAGACTTACTTCAAACAATTAAGTAGATCTAAATCTCAAGTAGAGCACTGCACGAGAAATAGTGGTGATTGCACGTCCCACCATTAAAATCTTGTTAGGGCCCACCGTATGGTTTTCATAATGTTTATTTGCAAACCAGATAAGATAAAATATAGAGATCAGCTTGATCCAAAAACTTTCGTGACCCACAAAAGCTTTTAATGTTCACTCACTACTTTTTCTAGTGGTGTGGCCCACCTGAGAATTGGATCTGCTTAAGGTTTGGGATTGCAGTTTAAAATACGATGGAAAAACAGATGAACGGCTGGATATACAAGAAATACATCAAAGTAGGCTCCACACAGTCCGGGTAACACCCACTAAGGTGTTACCGGGTAACACCTAATCCGCTCCCTTTAACTCGAGGGGACGACTATTCATCCGTCGCATTCATGCACGTGGATCCGGACCCTAAAAATCTTGGCCTCGCTGCGGATGGATCATGGCTTCACAATGACGCGGATAGGACGATCTTTCTCACGAGGATCATCTTCTTTTCATCCGTCACCTTGATGGGCACCGATTGGATGGTTAGGATGGTCAGGTCAGTGTGCTTTTCATACGCGATAAATCATAGTGCAGCCCACCACTGGAACGGACCAAATTAACGGATTGTACGCGACCGGAAGGTCCGCTGGTGGACTCTACTATGATTTTGGTGGTGTCGGGTCCGTGGGGCCCACCGTGATGTAAATGTTTTATATCCACGCCATCAATAATTTTTGCCAGAGCTCATTTTAGTGCGTGAGCTAAAAAAATGAAGAGATCCAAAGCTCAAGTGTACCACACCACAGAAAACAGTGGGGATAATAACCCCACCGTTGAAACCTTTGTAGGGCCGACTGTAATGTTTATTAGCCTTACAACCTGTTGATAAGGACACACAAGCCTGGATGAAGGGGTATGACAAATATCAGCTTGATCCAAAACTTTTGTGACTCACAAGAGTTGTTTGTGGTGGGCTTTCAATCACCACTGTTTCCTGTGGTGTGGTCCACTTGACTTTTGATGTTTGGGCTCATTCCCTAAAATGAGCTGAAAAAACAGATGGACGGCGTGGATAAGACTCTTACATCACGGTGGGCCCCACATAACTCAACACCACCTCACTCTGCTTCCCCCGAATACCTGTTGTCCGCGGCAGGTACAAGTACAACAGCCGAAATCATGTGGGGGCCACCGTGTTACGTGTGTGACATCCACTCCATCGGATCTAGTTTGTTGTTGGCATATACAGCGAAAATGAGGGGGCCCACCTTATAAATGTTGTGGCCTTTACCATGGGCCCACCATGATGCATGTATCATCCATCCATTTCGCTAGATTATGAGCCCCAAAATGAAGCATATCCAATTCTTCAGGTGGACCATCGTGGTGATTGAATGCCCTATCATAAAAATAATAAAATAAAATTAAAAAACTTCATAAGTCCACTAATCAGTGCTGATAAGGTTATACAAACCTGAGTGAAGGGAAAAAACAAATATTAGTTTGATCCAAATCTCTTGCGTCCCACAAGAAGGTTTTAACGATCATTCACCGTTGTTCCCCATGGCATAGTCTACTTGAGCTTTAGATCTGTCTCATTTTTGTAGTCTACTTGAGCTTTGGATCCGTCTCATTTTTGTACTCATGCCAGTATGGAAAAACAAATGAATGGATATAGAATACACACATCAAGGTGGACCCCACAGTAAGAGCCGCACTGGCTTGGGTGAGGTGGGACGCAAATAATCAGCTCCGGGCCCACGTCCTAACATGAGCTGGCTTAACTAAGGCTGGTAATGGGCCTCGCTTGGCCTTTCAGACATGGCCCATCCATAAATAGGTTTTGGATCGATAGATGTTGGTTGTAACTTGTAAGTGGCCCAGCAGGAACAATAAAGAAGAAGAAAAAGCAGCATTATTCGATTGATCATGATATAGTATTTCCATTTGATATTTCGATCACATTGTAGAGGATTTATATGACACCCGATATGCGTCGTCCATTTTCATTTCTGACAACTGGGGCAATTTTTAAAGTAATCCTGACCATTGGTCTTTTGCGTGACTTGTCCCAACTGGATTACCGAACCAATCCCACTTTCAGAGCTGAAATCCGGATCTACTGTACAGAAATTGGTGTCGGGCATATAAACCACTCTTATAAATGCTCATCTAGGAACATTCGTTTTTTGAGTTGTTGAGATGCACCAACATCCTACTAA
The DNA here is from genome assembly GCA_021015155.1 of Magnolia officinalis. Taxonomy (NCBI): domain Eukaryota; kingdom Viridiplantae; phylum Streptophyta; class Magnoliopsida; order Magnoliales; family Magnoliaceae; genus Magnolia; species Magnolia officinalis. Next base: position 3,347,181 of record JAJHSJ010000002.1, read on the forward strand.
TCGGAATCTGACCCAATTCTCTCAGGCAACTCGTGTGTCAGATTTCCCTCTCCCACCAACAATGTCCTCCCACCACCCATCTGAACTAGACACAGCACCAGACTCCGTCACCTCATCCCCTCGCTCAGATCATCACCGATGGCACCCGGACGATGCTCCACCATCCCGCATCCGCTTCATGTGTAGCTTTGGTGGCCGCATCCTCCCTCGTCCCCATGATAACCAGCTCCGCTATGTTGGTGGCGACACCCGCATGGTATCCGTCCATCGCTCCACCACTTTCACAGCCCTCCTCTCCAAGCTCTCCAAACTCTCCAACACTCCCGACGTTACCCTCAAATACCAGCTCCCCAATGAAGATCTTGATTCCCTTATCTCCGTCACCACCGATGAAGACGTCGAAAACATGATGGAAGAGTACGATCGTCTCCTTGCACAGACCAACGGATCCAATTTGAAAACTGCCCGCCTCCGCATCTTTCTATTCCCATTGCGATCACCTAGTAGCAGCATCAGTTCCATCTTAGATGGGTCGGTGAAGCGCGAGCACTGGTTCCTCGACGCACTCAATGGTGGATTGGAACGTGGCCGGTCGGAAGTCTCTTCCATCATGTCTGAAGTCCCAGACTATCTCTTTGGCCTTGATAATTCAGATGAGATGAAATCGAAAACTCGTGCAATTCTCTCTGAGAATATATCAGTTTTATCAGACCCTGGCTCGCCAGCCCCACCAGCATCATCGCCATATTGTTCGACATCATCCGCCATTCCCGATCTTCCGCCGGTCAAGACCAAACCCGGAATCCAAACACCAAGTGAAATGAGAGATACCCAGATTGAAAGAGAGCCGTCTATTCCTCAGCCAGTTGGGCCAGCTGGGGTTGGTGGTAATCACCTCTGGCATTACTTGCCTGAATCTCAATTACCTGGGCCCACTGTACATCAGGTCCCAGTGTACTATATCCAGGCCGGAAACGTCCCCGTCCGACCTGTTCCAATGCAGGTACCGTATGTGCAGAGAGTTGCACCGCCAGCGTCTGCAGTGGGTCAGATTCCACAACAGACCATGGGTCAGATTCCAGCACCGACTATGGGTCAGATACCAGTAGGTTTCCGACATCAAGTTCCAGGCCAGGTGTATGGTGGAGGAGTTCCGGTTGCGCGGCCTGGGGATATGCGGCCAGTTGCGGCAGTGGAGGCTTACGATATTCCGACGGGCGTGATGGGAGCGGACGGCATGATGCAACAGGTATACTATGCAACTGCGAGGAATCCCGGCATGATTCCGGGATATCCGGCGGCTGGGATTCCGATGGGGCAAGAGTTGCAGGGGAATAATGTTGTTAGTACGGAGATGCAGATTGGTAGGACTTCTCAGGCCCCTTGAGGGCTTGGATTCTGTTTGCTTTTGAAACGGTTATTTCAGCTATCGCCGTTTTGTCTGTTTTTACGGTTGATGTTGATTGTTTGTAACTGTTTTTTTTTTTTTCGTATTTGGATTGGATTGAATGTGTGTATATATTTTCAAAGATGATTGGATTGGACGTGTATATATATTTTCAAAGATGATGAAACAAGAAACATGTTCAAAGGTGTGTAATTGATGGGAGAAAATTCCTTAATTTATAACCATACACGTGGCATGTGATAAGATAAATTCACTTTTTGTTATTCTTTTGTACAATGATATGATTTGCTACGTTTAAGATAGAAACTTTTGTTGGGGCCTTGCACAAAACCTTAGGATCTAGCCTCCCAAAATAAAATAGAATTATGAAATAATAATGTAATGAACTAAATCAAAACATAAACCACATCACACCAAGAATTTTTACGTGGAAAATCCTCAAAGAGGTAAAAACCACGGGACCTCATCTAGATCAATAATTCACTATAAAGCAAAACGTTACAACCGATCACAAGCACACACCACTTGGATCAAACCTTCTTCACTCATGCAGGAGTGGATAAACAATAAGAGAAACAAAAGAAAACGGAGAGATCTCACCGATCACGAGGACGTAGAAGCGTTGAGACGTGGACTGCGAAGTAGATCACCTCTACGAGCAGAATCTCCTTTTCACAAGCTTTCTCTCTCTCTTTCTCTCTCTCTCTCTCACCTTTTGATAGCCCTAAGCCTTCCTAGAAAACCTTTAGGAAACTTAGAATGCCCTGGAATACACCCCAATCCCGTATACACCCCTTTATATAAAAATAGAAAGACGTAGAATCCAAATAGGAAACAAAATCCGCAAAATCTGCGTTTTCGTAATCGCATCTACGGAACTCTTCGATGATATCAAAGGTCTCTCGATGACAGCTTCGATATCATCTGTAGGTCTCTCGATGATATCGAGACATGACCAAACTGTCCAGCAACCAGGGGTGGAAATTTCAACAATTATCGATGTCATCGAGCCACTCTCGATGACATCCTCGATATCATCTGAAGGTCTCTCAATGATATTGACAGGGCCAACAAGCCGTCCAGTGACCAGCGTTGAAAAATCTTACAACTATCGATGATATCGAAACCTTTTCGATTTCATCGATCCCAACAATGGGGAGAAAATTTCCATCAAATCTCTCCCTTTTTGACTCAGGAGGAATCCACCTTCTTCAAGCCAGCTCGGTTTCTACAAACCTCAAACTTGCCCTTGAGCAATGACTTGCTCATCATGTCTAACCCATTATCGTCCGTGTGGACCTTCTCAAGCTGTAACACATTCTGTTCCAAAGTATCCTTTATCCAGTGATACCGAATCTCTATGTGCTAGCTTCGACTCAGAGTGCTGACTTGGATTCTTGCTCAAGTGTATAACACTTTGACTATCGCAATGGACCACGTGCTGCTCATGCTTCAGGTTAAGTTCCTGTAGGAACCTCTTCATCCAAAGCATCTCTTTACATGCCTCTTTGACTGCAATGTATTCGGCTTCTGTCGTCGACAATGCTACGACCTTTTGTAGCTTGCTTTGCCAAGAAACCGCTCCCCCTGCAAACGTGAACATGAACCCCAATGTAGACTTCTTGAAATCTATGTCACCTGCCATATCTGCATCTGTGTAGTCCTCTAATATAGATTTTTCATCACCATAGCATAGGCTCAACCTGGATGAGCCTCTTAGATACCGCAGTATCCATTTCACCGTTGCCCAATGCTCTTTGCCAGGATTGGTAAGATAGGCTAACAACACCAACCGCATATGCTATGTCTGGGCGTGTACACACTATAACATGCATCAAACTTCCTACAGCTGATGCGTAGGGTATCTTCTGCATCTCTTCCACCTCTACCTTCATATTGGGACACTGTCTGTCGCTTAATCTGAAGTAACCATCAAGTGGAGTACTGACCGGCTTCGCTGCATTCATATTGAACCGTTTTAGGACTTTCTCGATATACCGCTCTTGTGACAGCCAAAGCTTCCTGCTGCTTCTGTGACGGGTTATCTCCAGTCCTAGGATCTGTTTAGCCGGGCCCAAGTCTTTCATCGCAAACGACTTGCCCAACTTTTGTTTCAGCCTGTTGATCTTCTTGATGTCTTTTTCCATGATGAACATGTCATCAACGTATAACAGCAGAACTAAAAGATTACCATATAAGAACTTGCGCGTGAACACACCTCTGACCAAACCCTTTCACCACAAGTTTGGCCTTGAAGCTTGTCTGTGAATACTTCTGCTCAACCTTCTTTCTGAACACTCACTTGTTGCTCAGAGCTTTTTTGCCCTTAGGCAGTTTCACCATGTCATAGGTGTAGTTCTTATGTAAGGATTCTATCTCCTCTTGCATAACTTTCAACCACTCTCCCTTATACTCGTCGGCTAGGGCCTTAGAATAATTTTCTGGCTCTCCCCCATCAGTGAGCATAATGTACTCATGCGGCAAGTACCTTTTGAACGGTTATCTGTCTCTAGATGACCTCCTCACTTGTGGCTCAATAGGTGGATCAAGTGGAGGCTGCTCCCCTAGTCCATCTTCTGAAGGAACTCCCTCGTCCTCTGCATCTTGCTGTACTCCTCCGTCATCAGGCACCACGGGAGGAATAATCGGATCCATGTCCTCTAACTCACCTGAAGTAGGCTGGTTCTTCTCTGGCTTATCAATGTCTTCTATATACTGATCTTCAAAGAATACCAGATCTTTGCTCCTCACGAGCTTCCTCTCGGTCGGATCCCACAATCTGTACGTAACTGAATTTTTCATCACCGTATCCCAAGAACACACACTGCCTGATCTTCATATCGAGCTTAAACCTCTCGTCCTTTGGTACGTGAACGGATGCCTTGCATCCAAACACCCTGAGATGACTGTACGATGGATCCTGTCCAGTCCACACCTTCTCAGGTACTTCTCTATTCAATGGGGCTACTGGAGACCTGTTTATCAAATACACCGCCGTGTGCATTGCTTTTCCCCAGAATGTCTTAGGCAACTTCGCATGGGATAACGTGCATCTGATTATCTCTATAACAGTGCGATTCATTCGCTCAGCTACACCATTATGCTGGGGGGTCTTGGGAACCGTCTGTTTATGCCGTATACTCAGGGACTTGCAGTACTCATGAAAGTCACCAATGTATTCACCACCATTGTCAGTGCGGATGCACTTCAATGATCTACCTGTCTCTCTCTCGACCATAGCATGAAACAATTTAAACACACCAAAGACCTCGTCCTTAGCTTTCAAAGCATAAACCCAAACCCTCATAGATGCATCGTCTATAAAAGTGACAAAATACAATACCCTACCCAAGGTTTTTGTCCTCATAGGACCACGAACATCAGAATAAACCAAATATAATGCATGCACTTTATTAACATGAGAAGTAGATTTAATGATCTGTAGAAAGAATAACTACAATGTCACCATCTGAAGCGACTGTAGTGGAATCTGATTCATCTTCCTTTCCTTTTCCTTTCTTGTCGTTCCTTTCTGTTACTCGACTTGTCTCTTGATTTATCTCGGGCCTTCCCGCCCTTCCTGTTCTTTCTTCTCCCCCGTTCTTGTGTTACAAGGGCCTCTTGCTAAGTAGACCCCTGAGACTTCCTCCTTGTCTCCTCATTGAAGAGACAACTGGTTACCTATTCCATGGATATCTTTCCGTCTGGCGTGGAGTTACTTAGAGACACCACTAATGTCTCCCAATGGTCAGGCAATGAACTAAGTAATAGTAAAGCCTGCAATTCATCATCCAGAACCATCTGCATAGAGGAGAGTTGGTTCACTATATTACTGACCTCATTCATGTGCTCAACCACAGAACCACCATCTTTGAACTTGAGATTCACAAGTCACCTTATCAAAAAAATCTTATTACCGACTGTCTTCCTCTCATACAGCCCTTGTAATTTCAGTCATAGGCTAGCGGCTGAGGTTTCTGTAGACACATGGTGGAACACAGAATCATCCAACCATTGTCTACTAAACCCCACTGCCTTCCGATCCATCTTCTTCCAATTATTAGCCAGATCCTTGGATTTTTCTGATATGCTTAAAATTGGAGAATATAGGTCTTTGCAATAAAGCAAGTCCTCTATCTTAGCCTTCAATATGGTCCAGTTAGAACCATTGAGGCTAATCATCCTTAATGAGCCACATTCCATAATTCAAAACAGATCCTACCTGTTCAATGAACTTAGCTCTGATACCACTTTGTTGGGGGCCTTGCACAAAACCTTAGGATCTAGCCTCCCGAAACAAAACATAATTATGGAATAATAATGTAATGAACTAAATCAAAACATAAACCACACCAAACTAGGGATTTTTATGTGAAAACCCTCAAAGAGGTAAAAACCACGGGACCTCGTCCAGATCAACAATCCACTATAAAGGAAAACGTTACAACTGATCACAAGCACACACCACTTGGATCAAACCTTCTTCACTCACGCAGGAGTGGATAAACAATAAGAGAAACAAAAGAAAACGGAGAGATCTCACCGATCATGAGGACGTAGAAGCGTTGAGACGTGGACTGCGAAGTAGATCACCTCTACGAGCAGAATCTCCCTTCCACAAGCTTCCTCTCTCTCTCTTTCTTTTTTTTTTTTCTCTCTCTCTCACCTTTTGATAGCCCTAAGCCTTCCTAGAAAACCTTTAGGAAACTTAGAATGCCCTGAAATACACTCCAATCTTGTATACACCCCTTTATATAAGAATAGAAAGAGGTAGAATCCAAATAAGAGACAAAATCTGCGTTTCCGCAATCGCATATGCGGAACTCTTTGATGATATCGAAGGTCTCTTGATGACAACTTCGATATCATCTGTAGGTCTCTCGATGATATTGAGAGAGGACCAAACTGTCTAGCAACCAGTGGTGGAAATTCCAACAATTATCGATGTCATCGAGCTACTCTCGATGACAGCCTCGATATCATCTGAAGGTTTCTTGATGATATCGACAAGACAAAAAAAACTGTCCAGCGACCAACTCTAAAAAATCCTGCAATTATCGATGATATCGAAACTTGTTCGATTTCATCGATCCCAACAATGAGGAGAAAATCCCCATCATCTTATGCATGAGCACCGACCTTTCTGATTTATATAAACAACACACACTTGATGAAGAGCCTAGGCCCTCATTAAAACACAATTTCTTTACAAAGTGCAATACTACTTATCTTAGTTCTACCTTTTAGTTATTCCACTTCAATGTAAATATCTATGACCCACCGTTGTCAAATCCCTGATTACATTCCGCTGGCTATCCGCTTTTATTAATTAGTCATACAGAAGATTACAAATATTTATCTTTTATTTATCTTTGCTTATTTTATTTCTTCACTAATTGTACTAAGCTTTATAAATCAATAAAATCGATAATTATACCTTTAGTTTTTAATTCTTCTATTTCATTATTATATTGTTGAGAAACCTAAGGTCTACTATCTTCGTCAAGAGAAAAGTTCTTAACTCAAGGCAAAAGGAATCCATTTAGAAGGAATAAATTGCTTGATCGATGCAATATTGGTAGTTGGATAGTTTTGTTAACCTTCACAGGTTCGAAACTATGATTGATTTGAAACTTGGAGTTGCAACCGTTCAATCAAATTTGAGTCAAGTATGACTATAGCATGGCCGCACCATCCTCATCGTACACATTTGACTAAATACGTACGAACCATTAGTAAACACATGTGACATTGTGTTTGATTGAATAGCAATAAGTGGCCATCAAATAACTAGTGGAGGGAGTAGTCCATTAGATTTTGATAGTCATCCCATGGATGAGGTCATGAGTGGGTTGTTAACGGGTTGGACTTACTGGACCCGCTCTTATCAGGCTCTGATGGGGTTTCAGGTCTCTTTGTATTGGATTTGGACCTAAATCTCGTCAGTCTCAGGTACCTGTTGGGTCTTTGGACCATGGTCTCGAGTAGGGAGTTTGGGTCAGTCGGGTCAGGGCAACATCAAATTAGGACATTTAATAGAGTTGGGCCCACCTAAATGGATGGATTAAATCACACACGTTTTCCATTCTAATATATCATGGTGTAACAATTACAGCAATTGTGCCCACCTTTAAACCATACACGTGGCAGGTGATACGACCAGGAGGTCCAGGACAGCTTGGATAACCATGCCCCAAATTTCGCACTTATCATATCATCATAACCGTTGGGCCGAGTAACATTTTCTTTTTCTGATATTCTACTTGATGATATTCTACTTGACATCCATCTACAGGCGTGGGAATCATTTGATGCATTAGGTACAACATTTCATCCAATGGGCTCCAGTACACAAAAATAAAAGTGGCATGTTATACGATCACGTCAGCTCTATTAAGCAAATGGCCCATGCATGATATACTGATGGTGCAATCATGATGTAGAGCGGGTCGCGGACAATTACATGGCAAAGATGAATCAGAAAAGGCCCGGTCGGCGACAGAAGTGATCTGGACCATCAGACTTTAAACCAGGCGTATCTCGCAATCTGGGATGAGTTAGCCGACATAAAATATATGATTTTGGGGTAGAACGAGCTACTTTAGCTAACCAACCTCGCTACGCCGGGTTGCGACGCTCGAAATTGTGAGAAACCTCTGATTCGACGGTCGTTTCCTGTTTCAATTTCGTTTTTACTATAAATAGTAAGTTTTAGTTTGACTATAACTCTTTATCCGACGGGCTTTAGGAGTTGCGCCCAACGTGAAAAGAGCTTTAGAATAATTAGGGGAACGGTTTGGTGAAGCTAAATAGGACACTTACTATTTTTTGCCGAAAACCTTGCACACTAGTAGACATCACGACCGTCTATAAAAAGTAAGTTTACTATTTATAGTAAGTCAAGATTTCTAGGAGTTTTAGTTGTAGTTTGATTATGATTTCTTCCACATTGCTTAGTACCCTTATTTAAAGGGTTGTGAACTTGTTTTTATGCATTCATTAATCTATTTCGAATTTATTAGAATTTATTTATATTTTCTGCTCTCTTTTCTCGTGGATTCGATCGAGAAGTCTTTGTGAGGAGTTCAGAGAAGTTCCATGAATTCAGAATAGTTATCCTCTTGAGGAAGACGGTGCTCGACCTCACATCCTCCCCTGCGTCAAATCATAACCATTCTGTCTGAAACTCATTTAATTTGATGGATTTTGTGTGTTAAGTAGAACCGTCCAATACATGAGGCAGAGCTGTTTTCATCCAATGGGCCCCGCCATCTGAACATTTAATAAGGTTATGGTTTTGGAAGAATCATACTATCCATGGAGGACCGGTCAATGACATGGAATATCCTTCAATGCCATCAAATAACAACCTGCGCTAAAATTTAAAAAAAAAAAATGTACTATATAATTTTATCGTTAGTAAGATAACTTGTAGATCACATGCTGTTCTTATTGTTATCTATAAAAGCCATCCACACCATTCACACCCCAATGCATCCACTATATAGTGATAGTAAATGCCATCCATGCAGTGGGTCCATATTCCAATGATCCAAACCATTAAGAATTACAGTCCCACTTAAGATGACTCGTGCAGAACAGATCTCCTCCTAATCTGAAGCCTTCTATTAGTGAACATAAACTAGATGGTTATAAACAATTCCGCATTCGGCAAAATAATTCGATGGCTAGGATCATCCAATCTAGGCAATATTTAGTATATATATAGATCATTCAATATAAGGCCCATCTCATAAACTATTTGGAGCATCGAACCAAAGGCCCACTTTTACCAAGCATATCCAACGATACTTCACAAACCAAAAATAACTGACGATAAGCATCTGAACTCCAAACCTGATGTCTCCTGCTCGTTATTAGGGCTGGTAAAGAGTTGTGTGTGTGTGACCTAGTGTTCCATCCCTGGTTGTGTAACCATGTAAACCTTACCAGCACAAACAAGCGAGAGGGTGGGCCTCACATGATGGATAGCGCACAGTGAAGGTGGGCCCCACATGATGGATGGTCCACATCAAAGGTGGCCCCTCCATGCATGATGGATAATTAATCCACATCGAAGGTGGTCTCCTATGATAGAATAGTCAAAATGTAATTATAATGCATTATGTTTACTTATTTATAATTACCTTTTCCTAATAATAAGGTAAAACCCATGTGCAAGATCCAGGATGTTTATCAGGTGGGTCACTTTGTCAATTTACCCTGGCGAAAAGATCAGTCTCGTTTCCTTATCAGGTGGCCAGCACATAAATGTTAGATGCGTACTACGGGTTTATCTGGTAACATCCACTTGTTTTGTAACAGCTTAGGCCTGCCTGATGGCTAGAACAGCCTGGTTTTGCCTCAGGGGTCAATTCACAAATGGGCCCACTTGATGAACGGTTCAGATCTCACACACACAAGTGTACTACACGCGCCTGTATCTATCTTTTGCAGATGGGCACGTGTAAGTGCAACTACTACTTTATTCAAAATGGTCTTATGATTCCATCTATCTAATATCACAATCATAGTCAGCATCTTAATCGGACGGTCATGCCATGACCATCTGTAATGCAGTCTTTCCCCTCGTGACAATGGTTTGCTGGTACTTCACGTAGTCTTTGTATACTACGGGCCTGTACTTGGGCCCACCATCTTCATCCACAAGTTGGCTGGCTGGGGCCATGATTGCATCCAGCTCCGGCCCACTGCCAACAGCAACGGAGATCCTTGCTCTTTCCTCATTGGTCACTGCCCGGTGTTCGACGCTCTTGTACCTCCCATTCGACATTATCTGAAAAAGAAGAGCAAATCACAATGTGTAAACGCAGCCACTTGGCACATTTGTGGCTGTCTAACCCGTGATCAGTTGTACTCAACCGTATAGATTATCTGGCCCATAAATCAGCCGGTCCACTTGTTAGACACGCTCGTATTGGGCCACCATGATTTTAATATGTGATCCAACCCGTTCATGAGGTAAATCCCACCATGATGAAGGTAAAAAAAGCAAATATCTTCCTGATCTAAAACTTCAGTAGGTCCAAAAATCTCTCAATGGTGGGCGTCTCTATCCCTCTTTTTCTGTGGTGCAATCCACTTCTGATTTTGGGGTGTCCTAAAATGAGCTGGCACAACTGATGAACGGAGTGGATCTTAAACATACATCACCGTGGACCCCACACGGTTCCTTCTTTCACGGTACTCCTTTTCAATCGAAATCCGTGGTTTGTTCTCAGAAAACAAGCCATTTCACTAAATAGGTTTACCTGTATAGTGTCGCCGAGGTTGACAATGAACGATCCTGGCACGTGCCGGACTGGGACCCACTCATCATTGTGCTTCACCTGCAATCCTTCGACGCCGTTGTCCATGAGTATGGTAAGACATCCATGATCTGAATGTGCTGCGAGGCCCAACGTCAGATGTGGCTCTGGACACTTGGGATAGTAATTATTTGCAATTGGCTGGAAACCTTGGCCCATAAACTTCTCTAAGTAGTCCTTTTCAAGCCCAAGGCCTTCTGAAACTGCTCCGGCTAAATCTAGAATCAGCCTCCAAAGTGCCTTCGTATATTCCTTCGTTACTTCCCTTTGCCACATTTAGAACATGTATTTGTGTGAGTATATGAATTCAGAAGAAGGGGTTTTAGTTGTTTGGAGAAATTGAGTAGAGAGGTTTGCTGGAATGCATCCCAATGCATTGGGATAGTATACTTTGGGACTTCATCCTTTGAATCTGGGTCACCAGTGATCCAGACCGTTTATTTGACGAGTGTAACTTTGCAAGGCATGTAAAAAAAATAAATTAAATTAAATTGAATAGTATCTACAAAGTGTCCCATAGAAAGGGTCTTTTGAGTTTCTTAAGTAATTAATGCTTATTATAAGTTGTAGTGCATTTATTCTTATAGGTAGATTCTTCTTTAAGAGTCTATGAGAGGCAACAAGAAGGAAAATCCTCCCTTCCAACATTTCATAGCATTGTTATATCCACTTTCATAATTCAAAATATACAAAAGCATTCTACTTGCAAAACTCCTAAGTTCAAAAAATCTTTTCTTCTTGTCCTCTTATCCAATAGTAAACACAACAAATAAAATTCCTTTTTATATATAAAACCCAACAAATTTTAATTGAAAAAAAAAAAGAGCTAATGGCTAGGCTTTTTCTTCCCTCCTTTCTTTCTTTTTTGCAATCAATGTCCCAAAAGTTTGGAGGTAATTCACAATACATTAAGAGGTCGTTTGGCAGCATGTAATCAGGGGTACTTGGTGTAAGTCAGTGGTAATTGGCTTGTTTGGGAGTGTCTGATCTAGACCATATTCAAACGGAACTTTTTCATTCTCTGATTTTTTTTTATTTTCATTTTTTGTGTTTATAGGATAAATAAACTGAATTTCCACCATCTTCTTCTACATGGCGTTTTGTTAACCATGGGTGAGACTTTCCAACCATAAGAAAAGGGAGTGTTATACCTGTAACTTGGGGGATTATCTGGCCAAAGATGAAAGTTCTTTTCAATTGGATGGCAGTAGTGGCGTAAGTAGTCCCTCCAATGGCGCACATGGGCCACAGATGTGTTCAAGCTCGTGCCATATCGTACAGGGCTCATAACATTGTCAGAGGCATACTTCACCTTTTCTTCCCATGGAAGAGAGAAGAAGCCTTCTACTGCACTTATCATCTCCTCCATTAAAGAGGCCTTAATACCATGGTTAACAATCTGTTCATCACAATCAATTTCATAATTATGAATATTGTCATGTCCTTGCAAGGCAAGTTGTAGAGCTACTAGTTGCATATTAATACATTAACTATTTAATCAATCAATCTGTTATTTTCATTAGGTTTGGCCCATATTATTCCATCTGCAACATTGCAAAGATTGTAACAATCAAATGATCATAGTCACCTGAAATCTAGCCTTATATTTTATAGCAGTCCATTTTTCAATAGTTTAAAAACTCGGAAGAACTCGAATACATTAACTGTTTAATCAATCAATCTGTTATTTTCATTAGGTTTGGCCCATATTCGATTGGCCACTGTGCAAAGATTGTAGCAATCAAATGATCATAGTCACATGAAATCTAGACTTATATATTTTATAGCTGTTGATTTTTCAATAGTTTAAAAACTCGGAAGAACTCAACTAGACTTCACCAAGACTCGAAAAAATCTCTACTTAATCACAGTGTGGTCAAGACTACAACAAGAACTAAATTCAACTACCAAATACTTGTCAAAACCCAAATAAAACTCCACTCCACTCAATGCAAATATACATTAACTATGGTTATAAAATATAAAATAATACGGAAAATTTCAGAAAAGCTCATTATCGAGTTTTCTGAAAACTCATTTGAGTTTTTGAGTCGATTGGACTGGGTTTTATGATGCATGCATGGTATGCTTAGGATCATCTAATGAAGTTATTCTTTAAAAGGATAAGGAATCCATGATGGGTGACACCAAGGGTGTGTTTAGAGAAAATATATTTGGTTTACACATTTTCGTTGGCTTTTACCTTTATCAATAATTTTTTGTTTGGCTTATGGGGAATTCATGTTCTGGTTTTTATGTTTCTTGAGAAATGTTAGAGTTGGCCTAGTATTTTCTAAAAGTAATTAAATTTATTTGGTTGATGCTATAGATATTTTAGAGAAACTTAGGAAAATGTTAGAAATCCTATTTAATTTCACTAGTTTTCCATTTCTTAACTAAAATCTGAAGCAAGTTTTGAGAGGAAAAGCTGGGAATGGAATTTCAGGAGAATGTTAATTTAATTAAAACGAACAAAAAAGAGTTAACCAAACACGTTTATGTTTTTTAAGCCAGAGAATTATTAGATCACAAAAAAGAGGAAAAAGGAAAAGCCAGAGAATTATTAGATCACTCTATAGGATGGCCACGTGAACAAAGAGATGGTAGACAGCCAAGCATCTGTCCAAAGGAAAAGGAGGTTTGTGAGCCATTTTTTTACAGTTTCCTTTCTGCAGAGGCTTTGGAGAGAAACTCATATACTCTGGAAGACTTGTTATGGTTCATACTCCTGCGCTCAGAAATTGTATACTACTCATACTTGTAACTCAAATCAAACCATTGAAATATAGGAACGCATTTTTCGCCCGTTCTGGCGAATAATTAATCATATTACGTTGTAAGTAGCTTGATCGGTCGACATTAATGTTCCAACTGAACGTACATTAATCAGCGGTTACAATGGATAGATATATCTGATTTCAGGCTCGTGATCTAGATTCAGTGTGTCCCAAAATTTGGACGGTTGGATTTGAGTTACATATCCGTGTTTATGATTTATGAGTGCATGTGTGTGGATCGTAGATTTTTTCCGGATATGTAATATCTCCCCTTCACATTTTATTTTTCAGCGAGTATCACGTGGGTGATGTTCCTGAGGAAACACGGAAGGGACGACTCGCAGCATCCTTGCCAAGAAGGTGCATCCGTGTTAGATCCAGACCATTAATCTGATGGGATCCACCGTCAGTATGTTGCGCAGTACGCCAACAACGTAGTGAGCCTAGATCCAATCTAAGGCCTCACCCACAAACGATAGACAGGAAGAAATATAAACTAGAAATAGATCAAAGCAATCCAAAACAAACCACAAGACAAGATATACGTGAAAAAATCCCAAACTAGGGTAAAAAACCACGGATGCAAAATTCCACTATGAAGAGAAACGAAGATTACGAGGCAATATACTAACCTCTCCCTTGGAAGTACAGAGAAAATCTTTTGCCCACACCTCAGAATGATTTCCTAAAATTCACCTTAACCTAGAATAGCCATAGGGACCCCAATTTATAGTTTTGGCAACTTCCCTTTCCGCATCCCAGTTGCGAAAGGACTTGCGACGCGAAATCCGCGAAACTCCTTTCGCATCCCAGTTGTGAAAGGACTTGCGACACGAAATCCGCGAAACTCCTTTCACAACCCAGTTGCGAAAGGACTTGCGACACGAAATCCGCGAAACTCCTTTCACAACCCAGTTGCGAAAGGACTTGCGACACGAAATCCGCGCAACCTCGACTGGTCGTTGGCGGCCCCAGATGTGGCTCCACTTCTCAACAATCTCCCACTTGGAGACACATCTTTATAAACCTTTGTCTTCTTCATCCGGAGTGCACCACCTCCCCGTCTTCAAGCCTGAAGACCAATCAAAGCTGAACAGAGCTTCAACTTCTCCCTTGTGACCGCCTTGGTCAGCATATCCGCAGGATTCTCACTTGTATGAATCTTCTCCAGAGCAATCGATCCATCTTCCAGTAACGAACGTATGAAGTGATATCTGATGGCAATATGCTTGGTCCTTGAATGAAAGGCTGAATTCTTTGCCAAGTGTATTGCACTCTGACTGTCATTGTACAGCTTGCAATCTGCTTGCTTCTTACCCAACTCTTCCATAAAACCTTGCATCCACACCATCTCCTTGCATGCTTCTGTAGCCACAACATATTCTGCTTCTGTCGTACTGATAGATACTATCTTTTGTAACTGAGAGACCCAACTGACTGCAGCACTACCCAAAGAAAAAACATAACCTGTAGTGCTTCTTCTGCTGTCGATATCTCTTGCCAAATCTGAATCCACGTAGCCTTGTAACTTGATTTCCGATCCACCATAACACAGCCCTACGTCCTTAGTACCTACTAAGTACTTAAGGATCCACTTCACAGCTTCCCAATGTTCCTTCCCAGGGTTGTTCATGAACCTGGTAACAACTCCCACTGCTTGAGCAATGTCTGGCCTCGTGCTCACCATAGCATACATGAGACTCCCAATAGCTGACGCGTATGAGACTTTAGCCATGTAGTCCTGTTCCTCCCGCGTCTTTACACCTTGCTCCTTAGATAGCTTGAAGTGATTGCCTAATGGAGTGCTAACCGGCTTAGCACCTCCCATATTGAATCGATCAAGTACCTTGGCTATGTACTCTGCCTGTGACAAAACTAATTTCTTGTTTTCCCCGTCACGCTTTATTCTCATGCATAGGATTTGTTTTGCAGCTCCTAAATCCTTCATGGCAAATTCTCTAGACAATTGTCTTTTGAGATCTGAGATGTCCTTCATGCTTGAGCCAGCCACAAGCATATCATCAATGTACAGAAGAAGGATGATGTATGACGTATCAACTTCTGCAAGTAACAACAGTGGTCTGCATGACATCTCCTAAAACCGTTTTCCGACATGAAACTATCGAACTTCTTGTACCACTGCCTCGGGGCCTGCTTCAGGCCATATAGACTCTTTTTCAGTCTACACACCTTGTTCTCATTACCTGGTGCCACGTATCCTGTCGGCTGATGCATATATATCTCTTCTTCAAGGTCCCCATGAAGAAAGGCTGTCTTAACATCTAGCTGTTCTAGATGTAAGTCCTCTTAAGCCACTATACTCAAGACCATGCGAATCGTAGACATTTTCACTACCGGTGAAAATATTTCAGTGAAATCGATACCTGCCTTTTGTTGAAACCCTTTCACAACCAATCTGGCCTTGTACCGTTTCGAACCATCGTGCTCCTCCTTCAGTCTGTAAACCCACTTGTTATGAAGAACTTCCTTACCCTTGGGTAGAGTGACTAGCTCCCATATACGATTAGACTCAAGAGAGTCCATCTCATCATCCATGGCCTGCTCCCACTTAACCCGTATATCTGACTGTAACGCCTCTTTAAAACACTCTGGCTCACCATTATCTGTCAGTAGTAGATAATGTAAGGAGGGTGAGTATCGGACCGTGGGTCTCCTCTCCCAAGTAGACCTTCTCACAACTGGTGTATGCGGCTCTGCCTCATCCTGTGGCACTGTAACACCCATGTCTGGTAACTCTTCTAACTCTACGAATTCCTTTTTCTCGGCCTTATTTTCCTGCACACTGTCCTTATGCATCACTTTTTCATTAAAAACTACGTCCTTGCTTCTGATGATTTTTCTGTTTTCTGCATCCCAGAACCTGTAGCCAAAATCATGTTGCCCATAGCCTATAAACGTGCACCTCCTGGACTTCGCATCCAGCTTGTTTCTGTGCTCTGCATTAATGTGAACATATGAAGTGCAACCGAACACTCTGAGATGTGCAGGGTTCACTTCTTTCCCAGTCCACACTTCTTCTGGTAGCCCACCATCCAATGGTGCTGAGGGACTTCTATTGATGAGATATGCGGCAGTATTCACATCATCTGCCCAAAAGGTCTTGGGCAACCCTGCATGTAACCTCATGCTCCTGGCGCGCTCAAGGATGGTCCTGTTAATGCGCTTAGCCACACCATTCTGCTGTGGTGTCCCTGGAATCGTTTTCTGATGTTTGATTCCATTTGCTGCACAATACTCCTCAAACCTCTTATCACAATACTCTCCCCCATTGTCAGATCTGAGACACTTTACTGTTTTACCTGTCTCATTTTCTACCATAACTTTCCACTTCTTAAATACATCAGATTTATGTTTTAAGAAGTAGATTCACAGTTTTCTACTAGCATCATCAATAAAGGTAACAAAATAACGTGAGCCACCAAGAGATAATACCTGTGCCGGTCCCCACACATCAGTGTGTACAAGCTCCAACAGATGTGTCTTTGGAGCACGTCCCATCTTCTTGAAGCTTTCTCTCTTCTGCTTGCCATACACGCAGTCCTTGTAAAATTCTAAGTCAATAGACTTCAGCCCTGGTAGCTTCCCTTTTGACAATAGCACTTTCATCCCTTTCTCACTCATATGTCCCAGCCTCTGATGCCATAACTGCCCATTCACTCCAGTTGATGCGACTGCGAGTGAACTATACGATCCTGAAGTCACGTACAAAGTACCTTCCTTTTTACCTCGAGATATTACCAAGGCACCTTTTGTGATCTTCTAGGAGTCACTGGTGAATGTCGTCACATAACCGGTATCAGCCAACTGTCCCACTGAGATCAGATTACGTTTCAAACTCGGTACATGTCTGACATCCTTCAATTTCAAGATCGTTCCGTCTTTCTGATTTACATGAACATCTCCCTTTCCAACAACATTGCACGACTCATCATCACCCAGGTAGACTCTCCCAAAGTCACCTGACACATAATCATGCAGAACTTCCTTACACGAAGTAGCATGAAATGAAGCACCCGAGTCTATAACCCAAGACTCATTTCTCACATCAAGAGATAAGATCAACGCCTCTGTGTCGCTCTCCTCAGACAGATTCACTGAATCTTTCCCACCTTGAGAGCTTCTTTCTTGTTTCTTGAGCGCCCTGCAATCACGTTTCATGTGCCCCTTCTTGCCGCAATGCCAATACCCGTCTTTGTCTTTCGGTCCCTTGGACTTATTCCTTGACTTAGAACGCTCGTGTTTATTACCTCCTTTGTTCAGCGATCTTCCTCTTCCTTCAACGTTTAGAGCATTCCCTGAATCCCCTGAAACTCCTGATGCCTTCCTTTTAGATTCTTCGCTGAGAATTAGACCGGCCACATCATCAAATTTCAGCTTTGTCGATCCTGAAGAATTGCTCACAGTAATCACCAAACCATCCCAACTGTCTGGCAAACTGGATAAGATCAATAACGCCCTGACCTCATCCTCAAAAGCAATGCTAACGGATTCCAACTGGCTCGTGACTGTATTGAACTCGTTTAGATGTTCAGCCACGCTCCCACCATCTGACATCTTCATGTTGAATAGCTGTTTCATAAGATGAACCTTGTTGGATGCTGATGGCTTTTCATACATGGTGACTAGGGTTTCCATTAATTCTTTTGTCGTTTTTACTTTGGATATATTGAAGGCGACGCTCTTAGACAAAGAGAGTCGGATCGTTCCTAAAGCTTTCCTATCTAGTAAAAACTATTCATCATCTGTCAACTTTTCTGGTTTCTTCTCTTTTCCTCCTAGAGGAATATAGAGGTCCTTCTGATACAGATAATCCTCCATCTGCATCTTCCAGAAGGCAAAGTTTGAACCATCAAACTTCTCAATTCTAGTTTTCCCATCTTCTGCCATCGCTCCCAATAGAACTAAACCAATAGCTCTGATACCAGTTGTTGCGCAGCACGCCAACAACGCAGTGAGCCTAGATCCAATCTAAGGCCTCACCTACAAACGATAGACATGAAGAAATATAAACTAGAAATAGATCAAAGTAATCCAAAACAAACCACAAGACAAGATATACGTGGAAAAACCTCAAACTAGGGTAAAAAACCACGGATGCAAAATTCTACTATGAAGAGAAACGAAGATTACAAGGCAATATACTAACCTCTCCCTTGGAAGTACAGAGAAAATCCTTTGCCCATACCTCAGAATAATTTCCTAAAATTCACCTTAACCAAGAATAGCCCTAGGGACCCCAATTTATAGTTTTTGCAACTTCCTTTCCGCATCCCAGTTGCGAAAGGACTTGCGACACGAAATCCGCGAAACTCCTTTCGCATCCCAGTTGCGAAAGGACTTGCGACACGAAATCCGCGAAACTCCTTTCGCATACCAGTTGCGAAAGGACTTGCGACACGAAATCCGCGCAACCTTGACTGGTCATGGGCGGACCCAGATGTGGCTCCACTTCTCAACACAGTAAATGTAACAACCCATTTTTTAAGGGGAAGTAACTCCACCGTCCACTTCTGTGTGGCCCACCTGAGTTTTGGATCAGCCTCATTTTTGGCCTTACGTCTTCTTTTGGCCAGGCCAAGATGATGGACGGAGTAGATTATATATTACTAGTGGGACCCACTAGATCTAAAGAAATAAAAATAAAATGAATTATATCTTTCGCACGCGACTAAACCACGTTCCCATTCTCCTTCCTTTTCGTACGGTAATGGCGCTGAAACCTCCCACTAAACGAAAACCGCCCATAATCCATACCTCCTTTTTCATTACGCATCCGTTTAAAAGAGAGAGAGAGAGAGAGAGAGAGAGAGAGAGAGAGAGAGAGAGAGAATCGAAGGAATTAATAAAAATATATATATATATAGAGAGAGAGAGAGCTCTGTAGATCAAGAGAGAGATTAAAGCGGGGCCGGTCATCAGATTTTTTTTAAGGTAGGTGATCTTATCCTGAAATTTATTATTTTCAGCTATTTAATTATGTTTATTTAATCTAACATTTTTATAAGAATAATGTTTTTGATTATTATGTATGAAATTCTATTTATTTAGGAATTTCTATATTTCTGATATTTAATATAAGTTTTTTTTAAAAAAAATTAATAATAAATAAATATATAAAAATTTATCTAAAGTTATAATTTAATTTATAAAAGTATTTGTATTATCATATGCCACATTACAATTTTAGAGTGCCTGCGTGTCAACCGTCATACTCTGCCAGAGTATCAAATAACTCCTCATGAGAAGTCAGAGGATGAACTCCTCATGAGAAGTCAGAGGATGTACCGTGAGAAATTACTTTAATGGAGAAAGTTTCTAGTCCATCAAGCTGGACCGTAAGTTACGGTCCACCCACCAATAGATTCATGACATAGTAAGTTCATACAAAATCTAACCCTTCCAATACATCTAAAACAACATAAAGATCACTTATATGAAAAATTATTCCTATATACTAGTCAGGATATCCTCAAAAATAGAAAATAAGTTATAACTGTTGATAAATAGTATTATCCATTAATGAGTGAATGCAAGTATATTTTTTTGTAAGTGATCCTAATTGTTTAATAAACTTAGTAAATGGGTTAGATTTTTCATATATATTAAAGGTTAGATGTTATTTAATTGATGGACCGTAATGTTTCAAATCTGTTGTACTGGAGATCTTCTTATTATAATGAGACTCTGTTAATACGAGATATACCAGTATGATTATAATCTTACTCGTCTCTACATGTGGAACATAGCACACGTGTGTAAGTTTGAGAAATCTACTATAAAATCCACATATTTGACGTGCCCAAATAGAAAAAAATAAAATAAAATAATATATATATATATATATATAATAATCTTAAATAAAAAGAGCACAGTCTGTCTATTTTTCTTAGGCATCATGAATGAATGAAAGCTAACAATGTTCTTATTCAACTTACAAGTATGGTCCACCTAATTAGTTTAACTGTCAAATTTTCAGAAAAGTGAACATAGAAAATATGACCTCTCAGATGAACGGAATAGATTTCACACACATGGCTCGTGTGGCACGTGACACCCAAGTAGGATTCAAATCCTACTTGCGCGAGTAGCTTTCCCATTTTTTATTTTATTTATTATTTTTTTTTTTGAGGAAATGAATGGTGGGGCATTGGAGTTACTGTATGAATTCTAGAAATGAATCAACAGCTTTGGATTGTGCAAAGGGTCATAACCCCTTAGATTCTGTAGTGTAAAGATTCACATATACCTCTATTTTTTAAATTATTAATTTGAGAGACACCAAATACTTAGTTTGTTGTATGGATTTATTTCCACACTCTGCCTCCTTATTAAATAACACTATCATGATAGTATACTGCCATTCTTAATATGGTGGTGACTCCTCAACCGTCCATCATGAAATGCTTGTATGACAATCAGACCGTCCAAATTGCTGAACCAACTTTTGATATTGGACCACTAGAAATTGAGCTGAGAATGTGAAAGTAATCATGGATTTTGGTAGGCCTCAGCCACTCAATGTGAGATTTATTGCTCAAGGGTGGAGCTCATGTAGAATCTGATATTTTAACAAATTTATCCACCTTGTTCAAAACTTTCATTATAGTGTAGAAATTGGATTGATTAAATTATTAATCATTTATTTTGTGATATTAAAATTGTTCATGTTATTCATGTTTATCTATAGATTATTTAATTGTTAAAAAAAAGTGTATAAATTAGCAAGTAGGGCAATCGTGTCCCTTGGGTGAGAGACCCTAAAGCTAACAAGTAGGGCAATCGTGTCCCTTGGGTGAAAGACCCTAGAACCCACTCGATCCTTTGGAGTCTCCTTTGTGTACGGCGTATGAGTACATTTGTGTGCGTGGACATACGTCAGAGGTACAACTGGAGCAGTAGTCTGACCAGCTAATGTGTAAATGGGTCCCTCACCATGAGGTACCAGTGCGTGGGCGTTAATGCAACGTGACCATCCACTTGGGTACGGTGTTGTAAGAAATAATTTAAATGTTACAAGTATTCATGGAAATATCACATGCATCGCATTTTTTTTTCAATTCTTTTGTCAAATTTCATTATCGGTATTTTATTTTTCCTTCATTGTTTTAAAAGTAATATTATCTGAACATATTGATTTTTGGCTAAGAAATGACCCTACTGGGCTGTTATGCTCATCCTACTAAAATAAAATGTACAGGTGAAGAGCTGGAATACTACGAGCAGGCGGGCCTCTACTATTAATGTTATTTTCTAGAAAATTTGTTTAGTTTTAATTCAATTCAGTTTTCTTTGTTAATTAGGTTTAGTTTATATTTAAATTTCGATGTAGACATGAACAACTATCAAAGAGTTGAGTTTAATAAATATTCAGTTGTATTTCCTTTTAGATTACATTGAATATTGGTTGAATCAGCTAGAATGTAATAAATGTCATCATATCATAATTCACACCTTGGGATTCGGGTCCTGAATACCTTATTTAGGTACCCGAATTTCGGGGTGTGACAGTTTGGTATCAGAGACAAGTTAGATTAAAAATTGTGGACCTAGGGTTGTCTTTAGAATTAGTGACCCAAACATAGATCTCTTTACTTTTATGATAAAAAAAAATAGAAATTTAAATTTAAGGATCATTGCATTATATTGACATCATATATAATCTTATTTAGGCTTGACATTGAACTAATAACCCAAATCTGAACTTTAAGAATTTTTAAAGAATTTTTAGATACTACGTAAAAATTGGACAGTAATAGTAACCAGAAAACACCTAACTTACAAAAGTCATAACTAATTAATTAAAACTCCTTTTAAGTTGATTTAAATTCTCAGTCGTAGGTTAACAAGTGTAGTTTCAGTAAAAAATAATTCAAAAATGTAAATATAGGTTTATCCTTTACTAATATTAAGTTATGTGTATACTAGTCAGAATTCGTTTGTTTCTGAACAGACCTAATTATCCGAATTTTAGAAAAAAATTTAGACCTGGTATTAGGCTGAAATTTTACAGAATTATAGTAGACTCATATATGTATCCTTATAAAAATTTTTAGATCAATTTAACACTTATAAGTATCAGAAACATTAGCGAGAATAGTATCATAAGAATCTGAATTTTCTGCACTACAACTTTGATACATGTCACTGCCTGAATTCTCTTAATCTTCATATGTTATTCTTTCAGATCATCAAATATTCTTGCAATCCAATAAATTTTTCATGTATCTATAGACCTTAAGTAGTATGCACTCCATTAATGATATTTAGAATTCAATTTAGTTATTACAACCTACCTTGGTTGTTATACATTAAGCTTACATGTTTAAATTAATCATAGATTATGGCGGATCAAAACATAGACGTCGGAGCCACATCAGGAGCTCCTGGTCCTGATACCACTGAAAACGGGTCACTTATGGGTGGAATTCTTAGGGCCATAAGTGATCTTACGGCTCTTGTGGGCTATCAGATAAGACAGTCTCAAGCGGAAGGACAAGCTCAAGCGCAAGGTCAAACCCAAACTGTTCACCTAGCTAATGTAGGGATAGGAACTTTATTGAAAAGGTTTAAAAGACAAAGGCCGCCTGTATTTAAGGGTGGACCTGACCTATCTGAGGCCGAGGTGTGGAAGAAACAGATTGATAAGATATTCACAGTTATGAAGTGTGATGAATACCAGAAAGCAGAATTGACTATTTACATGCTAGAAGGGGAGGCGGATCATTGGTGGGACTCGGTTGTTAGGATGAACTCGAGTGTTGAAGTCTGGACCTGGGCCCAGTTTTTGTGAGAAGTTTGATGATAAATATTTTCCCTTGTATGTGAAAAATTAAAAGGCAGGAGAATTTATGAAATTAGAGCAAGGTGATATGACGGTGCGTCAGTATGATGCTAAGTTTACGGAGCTATCGCGATTTGCAACTTTTCTGGTGTCTGATGAAACTCATAAGGCACAAAAATTTGAGGAGGGTCTGAGAGCATCTATTCGTAGCCGATTAGCCCCTTTCGTACAGAAGACCTATGCCGAAGTGTTGGAGCGTGCCCTAGCAGTGGAGAAAGACATCAACGAATTTGGAAGAATCGTGATCAGAGGAAGGACGTAAAGAGTGGTGCTAGAACTGCTACACATATATCTACGGCCCAGCATGATGCAGCTAAGAGACAGAGAACAACATCGACATCGATGGCCAGACCGACGACAACACTTCCTGCACCACGATTTTCGGGTTTTTGTTATAATTGTGGACTCGAGGGCCACACTTTTCGTTTTTGTTCCAGACCACAACGCACTCAATATCCACAAAGGGCAGGACCTTCACATCAGTCTTTCAGGCCTCCCCAGCAACATGCGCCGCCGTTTATATCACAGCGACCTCCATTACATCCTTCCGCATCACAGCCTTCCTCGAGACCACCTCAGCCATATCCACAGAGGCCACTACAGTTATACTCGAGGCCACCACAGTAAGGACCTTCATCGGTATATTAGAGACCACCTCAGTAGCCGCCGCCGCCACAGGTTAAACCTCAGCAGTACCAGCAGTCGAGGCATGGAGTTCAGGCACCACGACCACAAGCTCAAGGCCGAGTTTACGCCCTAGTACAGTCAGGAGATGACACAGTGCAGCCGTACGAGAACTTGGCGCAACAATACGAAGGGTCAATTCAAAGTTATGATGTTCCAGCACAGTTTGAGGATGGAGCGACCCAGACTTATGATGATGCCGCACCCTTATATTAGGATCCAGCACCGCCAACAGATGACAGTATTCAGCCTGACATCGAGGCTAGCAGTGATGTAGTCGAAGGTACCGTCGTCATTTATTCATCCTTAGCTAGAGCGTTATTTGACTCTGGAGCATCGCATTCATTTATTTCTTACTGCCTTTTATGCTCGATTGGGTTATCTCCTACTCCCTTAGATAAAAAGTTAACAGTAGCAAACCCCCTTGGTAATTCAGTGGACCTAAGTCAAATTTGTAAAT
The DNA here is from genome assembly GCA_021015155.1 of Magnolia officinalis. NCBI lineage: Eukaryota > Viridiplantae > Streptophyta > Magnoliopsida > Magnoliales > Magnoliaceae > Magnolia > Magnolia officinalis. Next base: position 3,371,701 of record JAJHSJ010000002.1, read on the forward strand.
CCTGTCCGATTATGATCGAGAACGTAAATTTACCAGCTAATCTCATAGTTATGCCGATGCGAGAATACGATATTATATTGGGGATGGATTGGTTATCTTTATATCGGGCAAAAATCGATTGTTTTAAGAAGATGGTCATATTAAATATCGAAGGGCGAGCACCGTTACAATTCCATGGGACACGAAGGAAGGGAGCACCGATTAGTTTGTCAGCCATCCCGGAAGTTGAACCTCAAGGAGTGGAACAAATTTCGATTGTTAATGAATTTTCAGAAGTATTTCAAGATATTCCTGGATTACCGCCAAGGAGAGATGTAGATTTCACAATCGATCTGGTACTTGGGACTGCACCAATCTCCAGAGCACCATACCGTATGACACCTGTTGAATTGAGAGAATTAAGGGAGCAACTTCAGCAGCTCCAAGACCAAGGCTTCATTAGGGCTAGTACGTCGCCGTGGGGTGCACCGGCATTATTTGTAAGAAAGAAGGATGGGTCTTTAAGGCTATGCATCGATTACCGTCAACTTAATAAAGCGACTATCAAGAACAAGTACCCGCTGCCGAGGATAAATGATTTATTCGATCAGTTGAAGGGAGCTAAATATTTTTCAAAGATAGACCTACGGTCTGGATATCATCAGTTGAGGATTAGAGATGAAGATGTACCCAAGACTGCCTTTAGGACTCGGTACGACCATTATGAATTTCTAGTGATGCCCTTCGGACTAACGAATGCTCCAGCAGTATTTATGGATCTCATGAATAGGGTCTTTAAACCGTATTTAAACCGATTCGTGATAGTGTTCATAGATGATATTTTAATTTACTCCAAGACGCAAGAGGATCATGCTGAACACCTTCGAATAGCCCTTCAGACTCTAAAGGACAATCAGTTGTATGCCAAAGCTTCAAAATGTGACTTTTGGAAGAATGAAGTAAAGTTTTTTTAATCATTTATTTTGTGATATTAAAATTGTTCATGTTATTCATGTTTATCTATAGATTATTTAATTGTTAAAAAAATGTGTATAAATTAGCAAGTAGGGCAATCGTGTCCCTTGGGTGAGAGACCCTAAGCCAACAAGTAGGGCAATCGTGTCCCTTGGGTGAAAGACCCTAGAATCCACTGGATCCTTTGGAGTCTCCTTTGTGTACGGTATATGAGTACATTTGTGTGCGTGGACATACGTCAGAGGTACAACTGGAGCAGTAGTCTGACCAGCTAATGTGTAAATGAGTCCCTCACCATGAGGTACCAGTGCGTGGGCGTTAATGCAACGTGACCATCCACTTGGGTACGGTGTTGTAAGAAATAATTTAAATGTTACAAGTATTCATGGAAATATCACATGCATCGCATTTTTTTTCAATTATGTTGTCAAATTTCATTATCGGTATTTTATTTTTCCTTCATTGTTATAAAAGTAATATTATCTGAACATATTGCTTTTTGGGTAAGAAATGACCCTATTGGGCTGTTATGCTCATCCTACTAAAATAAAATGTACAGGTGAAGAGCTGGAATACTACGAACAGGCGGGCCTCTACTATTAATGTTATTTTCTAGAAAATTTGTTTAGTTTTAATTCAATTCAGTTTTCTTTTGTTAATTAGGTTTAGTTTATATTTAAATTTCGATGTAGAAATGAACAACTATCAAAGAGTTGAGTTTAATAAATATTCAGTTGTATTTCCTTTTAGATTATGTTGAATATTGGTTGAATCAGCTAGAATGTAATAAATGTCATCATATCATAATTCACACCTTGGGATTCGGGTCCTGAATACCTTATTTAGGTACCCGAATTTCGGGGCATGACAGTAAACATGAGGTCACTTCTATTATAAGGTGGGCCATTCATGTATGAAAATATGGATAGTTAGAACAGAAAATGACTAACGTTGGACATCCAAAATGTAAGTGTGATTCACCTCGTGAGAGGTAGATTTCTGAGTTAAGGGCTAGTGCATGTTTACAGTGGGCCTCACCTGATGAGTAGCCAGGATATCTCGCACGTGTACGAAGTTGAAACATTGTCTGTTTTTAACATCTCCTCGCGCGAATGTTTTCGCAATTTAGTCAGGGAAAGCGAGTGGTTCTTCGAAGAGGCGAAAGGGCTGGGAATAATTGGGTACGGATTCGATGGATCCCTGACGGTGGGGCCCACCTTGATGTATGTGACTTATATATCAATTCCTTACATCCGTTTTGAAATATTCGTCCTGTCTGCCTCACCATGCGATGATCCAAACCGTTTATTTCATCTTCCATCAATCACAAACAACGGTTCAGAGTAATAATTTTCTACTTGACGTCCACATCAACGTTAGATCAGTGACCTCCAACATCATCGTCCACCCTTGATTCTTAGAGGAGCCACCGTGGTGATTATATAAAATCCACTCCAACCATTAGATGCCACATTATAATTTAGACCTGGGGTCTACATCCCATGGCTATCTATGGTTCAGGTGGGCCACACCAAGAGAAACAGTTTTGTTGCCATGTACACAGCTTCCAATCATGTAGTCCACCTGAACGACGGATGGGGCTGAGTTTTGGGCCGGAAGCTTAAAATCGGGTGACGCACCTGGTTGTTGGGGTGGATATCACATAAGAATCACAGTGGGGCCACTCAGGAGGCCGATCATCTGTCGGCCGTTAAAAAAAAAGAAGCTAACAGAAGGCAGTGGAATGATAATACTCATTAATGAGGCGGCTTTTTGAAATAATTACCGAAAGTAAGTGGGTTGCGTGGTGTGCCACGCACCACCGACCTCGATGGTGTGTTGACGTCTCCAAATTCTGTTGGCCCCACCATAATGTACGTGTAGCATCCACGCTGTCCATCAAATTTGAGAGAACGTTTTAGAACACAGGCCCAAGAATAAGGTAGATCTAAGGCTCAAGTGGACCACACCAATAAAGCCATGGGATTGAACGTCTACCGTTGAAAAATCTTCGGGCCACATAAGTTTTGGATCTAGCTGATATTTGAGTTTTCTTTTTATCTATGTCTGTCTGACCTTATGTATAGGTTGGATGGATAATAAACATCATGGTGGGCCTTAGGAAACTTTCAACGGCGGACATCATTGTCAAAACTGCTTTATATGTGCGGTCCATGTACCTCATTTTTGGGCCATGTTCTCTATAATGATCTCGTAAAATGGATGGACTGTGTGGATCTAACACATACATCACGGTGGGACATGGAACTTGGTGACGTCAACACACTACCGAGGTCAGTGGTGTGTGGCACACCACGCAATCCGCTTCCCTAACCGAACGCCTCGTGGGTGTAACTTTCGCCAGATCTACTCCGTCCATCAGGTACGATGCTTCATTTTCACCCTATAACCCAAAAATCATGATGCCATCGCATCCATTTATTTGGTCTGTTTCATGAGGATGAAAGAGTTACCAAAAGATCCCACTATTTGAATACTCAGGTTGGCCATAAGGCCCATGCACGAGAATTTCGTGGTTGATGTATAGTTGAAAACTGGTTTTGAGTGTTGAATCAGACTGGTTTTTGGGATCCAAGCCATAAAATGGTTGGTCTACCTGATGGACGGTGTGGATTTCATGCGTGTTAAGTTATTTCCCCACACGTTATATAAAGTTACCCAAGTTATGTAAGTGTACAAGGTAAGCAAATGAAAGGGAAGGAAAAGAGAAGGCTTGCCTGGAAGAATCCCCACTCAGCGCAGGCTGACCGGACGGCCTCAACGACCTGCGCCCTTTGCTCATCCGGTCCATCTAGACCGTACAGGTCAACAACCGGTATCGAAGCCTCGCTCAACGTCAAGGGGCGGAGGGCGACCGGCAAGATGAATTGGCGAGGGACGGACCTTAAGTCCAGGGCAGTGTCGACGAGGTGCTTGATGCCTTTGTTCAACTCATGGTCTGCTAACTGGTCATCGGTTGAGGTCTCCGTTTGTACGGACGGAGCAGGTGGGAAGGCCATGAGACTATAGAGAGAGTGAGAGAGGAGGCAATAGCGTCGTTTTAAGTAGAGCTTCGTTCGCAACGAAGGGTTAAAGCGCTGAAAGAATGCCACGTGCACAACAATTGAGGGAAGCGGATTAGCTGGTGTACCAGACACTACCGATCTGGCTGGTGTGCTGACGTCACCAAGTTATGTGGGTCCCATCATGAGGTATGTGTTATATCCCAAGTGAGATTGTTGTGCTGACGTCACCAAGTTATGTGGGTCCCATCATGAGGTATGTGTTATATCCCAAGTGAGATTGTTGTAAGGCTTGACGCCAAAAAAAAAAAAAGACAGATCCAAAGATCAAGTGGACCACACTGTAAAAAGCAGTCTGAAATTGAATGTCTACCATTGAAGCCTTTTCAGGGTCACAGAAGTTTCGAATAGATATGATATTTGTTTTTCCTCTTCGTTCAAGTCTATGTAACCTTATTAATAGTTTGGCTGAAAAAAAAAACCGTTATGGTACGCCGTACTAACATTTAAAGGGTATTATACCACTCTTATTTGTAGTGTGTTAAGCTTTGGATATGAATCATTTTTATTTTTATGTTCTAAAATGATGGTGCAAAATGATTGAACGGTGTGGATATAATAAATACATCATTTTGTGGGCACGTAACTTTGATCCCCTTTGAACCGTTTGTATAAGTTAGAGCTCGAGCGTAAGCGCTCGTCTTTGCCAGACACGTACCACACCAGCCAGATCGGTCGTGAGTGGTACACCAGCCAATTCACTTCCACAACCGAGGGGAGCGGATTAGGTGTGGCGGTCATGTATGTATTCTACATCCACACCGTCCATCCATTTTCTTCGCATCATTTTAGGAAGTGAGCCTAAAAATGAAGAAGATCCATATATCAGGTGGACATTAATATACGAAACAGTGGTGGTTGGGCTACAACACTTCTGGATAAAACTTATATTTGTTTTCCAACCATACAAGTTTACGTGACCTCATCAACGGGTTGGATGACAAAAAATAAAAAAATAAAAATATTACGGTCGTTTTTATATTGCATATGGCGTTTAATCACCACTGTTTTCTATAACATGTTCCACCATAGATATAAATCTTCTTATTTTTTAACACATGCTCTTTAAATGATAATGGAAAGACAATATAACAACCGCACCACCGTCTTGGGTGACGCCTGAAAAGTTGCCACGTGCAGGACGTGGTGCCACGCTCATCACCGACTCAGATTACTTTGAAACTTGTTTGGTGACTTGGTTTGGCTAGTGACGCTGCCACTATACATGTGGTTAGTAGTCAGTTCTCTGTAGGCCCACCATCATATTGACATGTGTTTTATCCGTACCATCCATCTACAATTTAGTAGAGTAAATCTTATAATATATTGATTACGTCGTTCATATGGACAAGTGAGAGATTGATACGTACATATGCATACGTGTGGCCACTCTTATTGTAACCTCCCACTCTTAAACCGCAATAGATAACTATTTTAGCTGGGTGGTGCGACGTTTTTTTTTTTTTCTTTTTTTTTTTTTGAGGGATTCGAGGATGATTTTTTCAAACCTAGCAAATAGAGAAATCCAAATGGTGATGCATATATATATATATATATATATATATATATATATATATATATATATATATATATATATATACACACACTAAGCAAAAAAATTTAATTATAAAGATGAGGTAAAATAAAAAAAAATGACATAGGTATTATTGTTGAAAATCCAAATATTAAAACTAGAACTCGCCACATGAGCATGCCTATCACGTGCAGATGGACAAGGGTCTTATTATTCCATCTAATGTCACAAACATAGTCAGCGTCTTAATCGATCGGACGGTGATGCCATGACCATTTGTAATGTAGTCTTTCCCTTCGTGACACTATCTTTCTGGTACTCACGTAGTCTTTGTATACTACGGGCCTGTACTTGGGCCCACCATCTTCATCCACAAATTGGCTGACTAGGGCTATGATTGCATCCAGCTCGGGCCCACTGCCAACAGCAACGGAGATCCTTGCTCTTTCCACGTTGGCCACTGCCCGGTGTTCGACGCTCTTGTACCTCCCATTCGACAGTATCTGAAAAGAAAGATTACGTCACAATGTTTAAACGCAGCCAATTGGCATATTTGTGGCTGTCCGATCCGTGATCAGTTGGATCCAACCGTATAGATTATCTGGCCCATAAATCAGCCTGTCCACCTGTTAGACACGTTCGTATTGAGCCACCATGATCTTAATATGTGATCCAACCCGTTCATGAGGTAAATCTCACTAGGATGAATGTTAAAAAATAAATATTATCCTGATCTTAAACTTCATTGGGCCCAAAAATCTCTCAATGGTGGGCGTCGCTATCTATCTTTTTCTGTGGTGTGTTCCACTTGAGTTCTATCGCTGCCTGATTTTGGGGTATTCTAAAATGAGCTAGCACAACTGATGGACGGAGTGGATCTTACACATACATCACTGTGGACCCCACGGTTCCTTGTTGCACGGTACTCCCTTGCGATGGAAATCCGTGGTTTGTTCTCAGAAAACGAGCCATGCCCACCGTGGCCCATTGGTTTACTAGCCTGTTTTTAGAGCCAGGTCATCTACATCTGAGGGCCCAATTGATGAATGGCCTAGATGTCCCACATATTCCAGGTACGCACGTTTTGCCGAATGGGTGTCAATGGGTTGTGCAGTGGTTGGCTAGGGCTGGGCCGGAATTATCTTGAGCCCGACTTTGGTTACCTATGCCCTGGCATTGGCCCGGCTTACCCCTAATTCAGTCTGAAAAAGACCCGACACAGCCAGTCGGGGCCACGTATTATTGGCCCGAGCAACAAGCATAGATTCAAGCCCAGGCCCAGAAATTGGGCTAAGTTTAGGGGCCCAACTCATTTCCACATGTTGGGCCAGGTTGCTGGATCAAGCCAGGCTACCTGTCCCATTGCCACCCCTAACACAATAGCTAACCGCTAAAAAAACAAGAGAGGGTCTATCTGTGTTTAAACATCAGGGGAAAGGGCATTTTGTACTTGTGCCTTTTTCTTGTACAGCAGCCTCTCTCTTTCATAGTGTAATGGGCGGGTCCGGTAACCTTAGCCTAACCTGGCATCATGTGACGCCTCGTCACTGTGGTCACATGTGGGTGGGTACACGTGGGCAGGCCCCAAGATGGCTGGTAGGCTACTGTGTGGCTGACAGGCTACTGTGCACACAGTGAAAGGTGAAGCTTTATCCCACATCGGAAGTGTCGTCTGAAATTGTGGTGGTTATATGTAGAGTTGCCACCCTATACTGTATGAGACCTTTTGGGGGAGTTCCCTGAGAACAAAACCGTGCGGGCTGTGCCCAGAGCGGACAATATCATACAGTGTGGGCGTGGGCTGTTACACATCAAGTTGGTTAACCCGTGGCCCGACCCAACTAGAGACCCAGCCCAAGCCCAACTCCACATACCATATCCTAAATCGTTGGGTTGGGTTGGGTTGGGTCGGGTCGGGTCGGGTCAGGTCGGCTTGCGATAAAGATTTAGTATCTTTTATAGCATTATTACTTAATATTATGAGTAAGTTCGGCTAAAGATTTAGCATCTTCTTGGGTGAGTTTTGGGAATGCCAAGGCCTCAACCCAAGCCCAAGTCGACCGGGGTTGGGTTGAAGATTCTCAACTCGCGCCCAACCCATCCTCAACCCAAACCAAACTAAATTTCAGGTTGAGCCAGGTTGGTTTGGGTCGAGTGCAACTCAAGTTGTACCCCTGGAAGGGTTTGTGACCTCTGCCTCACCGAATGCCTGTGGCAAGACTCGATCCCAACCAGGCTGAGCTGGATTCCTTCGGTACACTCCTTGGGGACTTACAAGTTTCGACTTTCGATCCTTCTATTAGAGATAATGGACAATGACCACATCTCCATGCTGACCGGAATGTGTAACTCTTAGGAGTAAGTTGTGGACCGTCAAATTGAAATTATAACAGAAATTTCAGAATCCCCCAACACTGTCGTCACCTTACTCTTATAGAGAAATCCTAGCTTGATGGAAATCCCCGGTGAATTTCTCCACCAAATAGGCTTTTCTTATGCAGGAATTAGATCACTACCACCCTCGATTTCCATCTTGACCTGACTCAGTTGGCTCGTGCTTAAAGGGTGCAGCTCTTTAGTATATACGTGGGCCATTTCGAGGTCTCGAATGGTGAAATTGGGACTGTCGAAGCATCTCCAATTTGATGATGGAACCTCAGCAGTCGGAATTATATATTTATAAGTGATGTGAGCTTGATCCATGTCTATGTGGAGGTTTGCAGGCTCGACACCCTTGTAGAGTTAAACCATATCATGCCCAAAGTGGACTGGGCTCAAGTGAGCTCGGGATGGCTTGGCCCACTTTCACTCTCAGTCATGGACCTATCAACTCTTCATTTTCTCACCCTGGGCCATGGATCCATCCTCTTTCAATCATAGTTCTAAAACTCAGTGATTGAATTCGAAACTCGTCCTAGTCAACCAGTCAAGAAATCAACCTTAGTCATTTTGAAACTTGCTAATTAATGAGATCTTGTTTAGACTCGTCTTGACTTGTTCAGTCGGTGGTTTGTGGGATTTGAATGACCTCAAAAAGGGTTGGGTTCGGGTCAACCTGAACCTGACTGTCCCAACCAAGTTTCACCATGGTTTAGGTTGTCACTAGGGGTGCACACGGTTCGGTTTCGGTTTTGAAACTGGAACCGAATGGCCAAGGAGATAGTTGAATTGGTCCTGCCAGCTGTCAATATGGACCGTTCATGTGAAGGGGGCCACCTTTAGTTCTTATCCCTTTTGAAACCGGATCTGAACCGTGTGCACCCCTAGTTGTCAGGGTCCATGGACGGGTTGGTTTATGGTTGGAAAACTCCAATCTGATTTGGAATCATGTTGGGTTTGGGTTGAGCAAATTCAAGTTGGGTTATGTTGGTTTGGGTTTGAGAATAGAGGAATTCAAGTGGGTTGGACGTAAGAACCTCGTGCTGCAATTTGGGTCAGGTCGGGTTGCGTGTTGGTTCAGGCTCAGGTTGATCCTTAGCCCAACCCAACCTGCCTGAGTTACACCCCCAGTGTCCACGAACAGACTATACGCTACTTTTATGATATAGCCTGCCCTATTTGTGCATTCACTAGGTTGTAAGTATTTATTATTAGTGAAATGTTATTCATCGTGGGCTAGTGCATGGTAACCTTCTTTTGCACGTTGCATTTGGATTTCATAGCATTCTCATGTCCATCTTAACAGTTTAATAGATTCATGATGTTGTGCATGCTAGTGCTACGGACTACCCATGTGGTTGGGGCATTTGATTGGACAACTAATGCGACAAAGGAAGGTCACAACTGCCCATCCTCATGAAGCCGCTGACAATAAATAATGGTATTTTCTAAGCATTCATGGAAAAGGTTTAATGGGCAAGAATTCGAGAACGTTGGCAATTTCATAAGGAAAGTGTATTTGCTTAAGAAATTTATTAGTGGGTGTTTATTAAGGAGTTAGTTATTGAGTTTTGGGTAGTTTTGTATAAAGGCTAGGGGAAAATGAATTTCATTTATTAAATTCTAATTTGAGCTAGCAAAAGTTGTGTTTTGATTGAGCAGTGCTCCATTGTAATAATCATTGTAATGGGTGATTATTTATAAAGTGAAACTTTATTTTCTCTTTCAGTATAGTTCTTGTGAATTTTAATATTATCTCCTTCTTTCTCCGTATCAGTCTAGTTCCCTCTTCTTCTGCTGCTAGGCAAAAATCATAGTATCAGTTTGTTTTAAACATCTGATACTTTTTTTTTTTTTTTTTTTTAATATTTAATTTAAAGCTTTATTCATCTGATACTAAACATTCTTCTGCATCTATTTTCCATTTCACAAACTAGGTTCTTTGGATCACCTGATCATCTTGAATAACCATGCCCCCATTGTACTCTTACATAAGACAATTAATTGACTCTAGAATAACCATGCCCCCATTCAACGTCATGCAGAATGAGTTGACTCAGATGAGTTTCGAGTCAAGTCCATGAGTTTTGGAACTGTGGCAGGGAAAGGCAATCTAATATTTGACACTACTTAAGTGATCTAGGTCAGTGGGAATTTCACTGTAAATGTTTGGTGCATCAACTCATTTAGGATTGAGTTTTGAAGGTTACAATGAGTTAATCGTATAATCAAGGTTTAAACGGCTGGTTAAATCATTTACGCTGGAAATTCTAAATTAAAAAAAAATCATTTTTTTTTTTTTCCTTTTTATTCAAATTTCATAATGCTATTTTTTTTTTTCTTGGTTTGTTTTTGGACAACTGAAATTTATTGATTACCGTCATCTGCATTTAGTACTGAAGAGTAAATTATTGTCATTCTTATGTAATGCTCTATATCTCATTAGTGTCTAAACAGACGCCATTTCTAATAGAAATATATCAAAGTTGTAGTAAAGAATTATTCATATTAAAGATCCACGTATTTTGTAAAAATCATTTTTTCTGTACCCTTAGATGTTACAAGGATTGGTCAAGTAGGGGACCAAATGGTTTTTATTTTTTCTCAATTGGAAATGAAAATTTTTATTGAATTTTGTTGGTTGACTTTCTTTACTTCTGTAAATGCTTTAACCTTCCATAGGCTTACAGATATGTCTTACACTTTGGGACTCTCCCCACTAAAAAATTAGCTTGTGTTATTGAAATTTTAAAATAGGCCTTGAATCTAAATTGGAGGTCGTACTACCTTTAATCATGTATAGGTTAATGAATCTGATATGGGCCTACATAAGCCCACTTAGATGATTTATTTTGCTCATAAAATATTTGTGAGCTTGTCAATCGGCTGGTTAGGGTGTCTAACTTTGTGAAAGTGGACCACTGCAATTACTTCCTACGAGCCATCAATTGATGCCAGTTTTAATCACCACCATTAAGATGAATATCTAATTGATGGCACAACAAATGCAGTGCAATAGCATAGGTAAGGTCTCTTGGCTTGAATCCTGCCTGTATTCAGTGGCAACATAGATATCAACTGATGTAGAACGTGTCATAGATACGTTCCTAGCATGGTTGGGCCAAAAGAAGATGGACCGTAAATTGACCATAACTTTTGATCCGGGTATCGTTACGGGGAGCACAACCTATCAATCTTTACTGAAATGGGCCATCCGAGGTGAATCGACCCACAAAGTGGGTCGCGTCTGTCCGTTTCGTCAGAAAACGCGCGCTTTCAGCTCAAAAACGAATTTTTAGGAAGATTTTACTATTTTTAGTAATTCCGAATTTTTGATATTTTTTAGAGTTTTAGATTTTCTTTCCTTATAGAAATAAGTTTTAGTTATACTAGGACTCTTCTAGAGAAAGTTTATTTGTAATTTTTATTTTTAGAAATTAGGCTTTAGAAGAGTTGTATTAGAATTAGGATTTTTATTAGAGTTAGAATTTTGCTATTTTTGGTAATTACGAATTTTAGTTTATTTTTTTTCTTTATTAATAGTGTAAGGAGACACATTAGAAATTATCAATGATTCATTAATCTATTTCGAATTTATTTAGAATTTATTTCTATTTTCTGCTCTCTTTTCTCGTGGATTCGAGAAGTCTCTGTGAGGAGTCCAGAGAAGTTCCGTGGATTCGGAATATTTATCCTCTTGAGGAAGACGGTGCTCGACCTCACGTCCTCCCCTGCGTCAGTTTGGTATCAGAGCGAGGTTTCTCCTCGGGTCGATGGCTTCTAACGACGGGTCGGGCAACAATCCCATAGGCGGTGCTCCAGAAAATTTTCCTTTAACGGCAGCAACTTTCCAAGCAGCGCAGCAAGAGAATCGGCAAGCCATGCAAGGGCTGCAGGCTTCCATCGACAGCATAGCGGATCTCTTGGCGGAAAATCTAAGGCAACTCCGTGTTCATGGTGGTGATCCACCACCAGCAATTGCTGAAATTCGTAATTATACTGATCGTAGGGCGATGCTATCAATGAACCACAGGATGGTTCAAGAATTCAAGATGAAAGTCGATCTTCCTAGTTTTAATGGTCAACTCTACTTCAAGGACTTCCTTGATTGGTTGCTTGAAGTCGAACGTTTCTTCGACTACATGAACATCGTAGAAGAAAAGAAAGTTAAACTCGTGGCATACAAGTTAACGGGCAGAGCCTCAGATTGGTGGGAACAACTTCAACACGAGCGGGTGAGACAGATGAAGACACCAATCCGCACGTGGTCGCGGATGAAGAAGTTATTGTGCATGCGATTCCTCCCTCGAGATTACGATCAGGTATTATTCCAACAAAACCAAAATTATTATCAGGATAGTCGATCAGTAAAAGGTTATGCAGAAAAATCCTATTATTGGTCCTCGAGAAACGACTTCATCAAAACAGAGTTGCAACAGACCACAGGATTCATCAGTGGCGAACATGTGACCTCTATAGGAATGGAGAACCAACCCAACACTTCTAAAGTGGAGGAGCAATATCTCATCACTGAACAGGCCTTTGTTAAACAATATGAGGAAACGGAAAATATATATCCATTAGTTGAAAAGAAAAAATATGTGGAGCCTGTGAATATCTTAGAGGATTTGGAACCAGTATCGCAGGAGTTCAAGAGGGTTGTGCTCGATGAACTCCCTAATAAATTACCTCCCGTACGAGATATACAAAATCACATTGATCCCATCTCAGGGGCAAGTCCGCCTAATTGTCCACATTATCAGAAAAAATATGAGATCTTGAAGGCAGATGTGAAGGAACTAATCGATATTAGTCAAATCAAGGAAAGCATGAGTGTATGTATTGTGTCAACTCAAGAGCTTAATGCCAAGTACAAAAAAAGAGCTAATGAACATCGACATCGGAAGTTATCTCAGACTCATGTGCCAAGTCTCTTGCGTAACTCGAGGACGAGTTTTTTTCAAGTGGAGGAGTCTGATGTAGAACGTGTCATAGATACGTTCCTAGCATGGTTGGGCCAAAAGAAGATGGACCGTAAATTGACCATAACTTTTGATCCGGGTATCGTTACGGGGAGCACAACCTATCAATCTTTACTGAAATGGGCCATCCGAGGTGAATCGACCCACAAAGTGGGTCGCGTCTGTCCGTTTCGTCAGAAAACGCGCGCTTTCAGCTCAAAAACGAATTTTTAGGAAGATTTTACTATTTTTAGTAATTCCGAATTTTTGATATTTTTTAGAGTTTTAGATTTTCTTTCCTTATAGAAATAAGTTTTAGTTATACTAGGACTCTTCTAGAGAAAGTTTATTTGTAATTTTTATTTTTAGAAATTAGGCTTTAGAAGAGTTGTATTAGAATTAGGATTTTTATTAGAGTTAGAATTTTGCTATTTTTGGTAATTACGAATTTTAGTTTATTTTTTTTCTTTATTAATAGTGTAAGGAGACACATTAGAAATTATCAATGATTCATTAATCTATTTCGAATTTATTTAGAATTTATTTCTATTTTCTGCTCTCTTTTCTCGTGGATTCGAGAAGTCTCTGTGAGGAGTCCAGAGAAGTTCCGTGGATTCGGAATATTTATCCTCTTGAGGAAGACGGTGCTCGACCTCACGTCCTCCCCTGCGTCATCAACTAATAAGCTAGCTGCACACCGCGGAGATGCTATCTATTGCCATTGGCTTCTCCCAAGGTGTTTTTTTCTCCCTTTTATATATACGCAGGGCTCGAATTAGAGACTTCTAAATAAGAAATTATTGTCATTCGCTAGTCGATGCTATAATTACCCTTAATCATTGAGATCCCCGGCCTAGACACTCAATGACCAAATTCCGTTGGGATTATGTGTAAGTTGTCAAGTTGACTTTTATGGACCATGATCATCTATCGGCTAGTCGTCGCACTTAATCACCCCACCATTTTGGATCGCACGAGAAGTTTCTTGAAGTTTAAGACTCCAAGTTAATTTACTTTGCTTAGCTAGTTTCTTTTTTAATCTTGAGACCCACTATTAAGGTATGAAATAATGTCGGAATAAGATGAAATCGGTCTACTTTAAAAGTGTACTGAGTTACCTTTCCAATTATCTCAATATCATGTAATTCTGATAATGTTTGAGTTTGATCGATTTATTGAACACATATATGATTGTCATAAGATTAAGGCCTAAGCTTGCCATTTTTAATATTTTCTTGAAATGAATGTTGGTTTTAGAAATAGCATATGGTTAGGATTACATAAGATTTATTTTGTTTTAACATTTTTTTTTTTTTTTTTTTGTAAATATATGTTATCTCATAATTTTTAGTATAGTTGATTAATTTTGATGTCAATAAAAGAAAGTTTGAGTTTTCTCCCTGAATTTGCAATGATCTTAGAGGGGTTTTCTTCAATCTGTTGTTAAGCCGCTTGCAGGATTATGAAGTCTTTCTATCCTTGCGTTGATTTTGGGAGATATTTTCACTGCGCACCCACAACCATTCATTTCGATGGACATGGTTGCATCATCACTCTCTTGAAACAGTCCAATTCTTGTCATTTTTAGCCATCTTTTCCAATTTTTTAAACTTTGGGTTATTTAACACATACTAAATTAATTAAGATACCAAAATGTTCACCCAACTCCTAACCAAAAACTCTATCATAATAAAAATTCAGGTGGGCCAAAACATAACAAAGAATCTGAGTTGTTCATCCGTTTTTTGGCATCTATCTGTGATGCAGCAATTCATGCTCATTTTTTGTGCCATCCAAAGGGGCCTCTAGCAAATGGCCTTGTCAACAAGATTTTAAATTTAAATTAAAAAATAAATAATTAAAAAAAAAAAAACATATGTCATTCTCCTAGAATCTTCCCCAACATGTGAAGGAACAAGAAAATAAATGCCAAATTCATAACTGATGTGATCTCTCTCTCTCTCTCTCCCTCTCTCGACCATCATTGTATTCAACGCCCAGGGGTTTCATCTGGTCGAATATGGTATATGGCCCACTGATTGATTTCGTAGACATGATGCTGTCTTGTGCATGGGGTGTAAGGCGTGAAGCATGCGTTTCCATGCACTCATGTGACCCCTTTCTCCAAACTAACACTTTATAATGACAATGCTCATGTCATTCCAAGCATGCGATATCTTCCGTAGACAATGGAAGGTAAATAAGGATGACATCCATGCATGAATATTTACTGTCAGGGCTTTGAAATTGTATGCTAGAAAAGTTAAAGTGGGCCATCCAGTGCCCGTAGGAACGCCAATTAAAATGTGGCACTGGGAATTGTTCATAGGCAATCAGGACCGTTCAAGACATCAGACAAACATTGCCCCACAGATCATCCATTTCTCAAAATTAGGATCTTTCTAAGTCAAGATACTTTCCCCGTGGCTGATCCATGGTATGGCCTTCCTTTCAACCGTTCTGATCGCCTGTGCACGTGCTCCAACTGAGGGTGCACAATCACAATTAGATGGTCCACCTTTCTTTTTTTTTTTTTGGAACCCACCTGCCTTTTCTAAAACTTATTAAAATATAAAAAACATAAACTGAAAGAAAAAGAGCCTAAAAAAACCAAAGAAGAGAAAAAGCAAAAGGGTCTTCACCTCCCAATAAGTGGAAATGGATTTCTACTATTGCCTTTGGTCACAGGCATTGGCTTTTAGGCTTTCTCTTGAACCAATGCACCAGGGAATCCATTGTATCAGCAAAGAGACACAAAAATAAATAAAAGGTTTAAGATGCAAAGGGTACATTCCAAGGCATACTAAGGTGCCCATCAATAAAGGTGTTTGGCTTCTTCCCATATTCCAATTTGTAGAAAATGACCCCATCTTTTCCTCTCTTTTGTCACCCAAACAGTTCAAATGTCCCTACCATGCTCCAATATTGGATTTTTGAAAGCCATTCCCCATAACGTGAATTTCCCTTTCTTTATCATTTATACCCACGTTCATACATAATGATGATCAATAAAATCATTAGTGCTCCAGCGGACTACACAATATACATGAACCTCGATCCAAGTGATGGGACCCACTTTACATGGGATATGGCCACGTAAACAGATTGACTGAGCTTAATTACTTTTCTGATCAATGGGCTTTTTTCTGGATTAAGACTGTAGACTATATGTTGTTTTGACCGTCCATTTCATGGAATCCATGAATCATACAGTTGAGGTCATCTCCATGGTGTTATTCTTAGATTATATGTCATCCGAAACAGGATCTATTATCTGAACGGTTTGGATTCAGATACGTGAATGTTGTTGTGTGTGGAATTTGGACTGTCACACTGGGCCATCTTATATGAAGTAACTACTCTAAGAGAGTATTTTAAATGAAATATTCAATAGTGGCAGACCATTTGTAATTTGGGGTTGTGGCTTGATAGCTCTCCACAAATGGGGATGAGTGGGTCCATGTTTTGAAAATGGACAAAAACGCCCTGAATGAATGGCCTGAGTCTCTTTCATCTTGACATTTTATTAAATATCTTGCTATGTATTGGACTTTTGTCATTTACAATCAGGTACAAATATGGTTACATCTTTCCAATATATGTCTCTTGTTCATATGATTCATTGCTGAGATTATATCCCAAATGTCATCCCACACATAACAAGATGGCCCATTTACGAGAAATCTGATACGTACGTTCACTGAAATTGAGATTTAAAACATGTCTACATGTATTTAATTTGGATTACCATGCATGCAACCACATTCATGAGAGGAGAAAAAAAGAGGTTCCAGTTACAATCGGACCCAAATATAAAAGATGGTCCCCACACCTTGGGTTTCACCTTATCTAAGACATACTAGGTTATGTTGTTTGTCACTTTCTTTTGCTTAAAGTTTCGGTGACTTACTTTTTTGGTGCGCATGGAACACTTATATGAGATATGATCTGACCATCTGGTGAGCTATATCTTGGATAGGACATACGCAAGAATCAGATATGAGCCAATCATCTGGTGGGCTATATGTTGGATAGAGCATACCCAGGAATCACACCGATCTAACAATTCTAACCAATTTGTTGGATGTTTTGTTTTTTTTTTTTGAAAGAAAATCAATAGTTAGGAAAATTGACTGAAATCTGCTAACCATTTTTTTTTTTTTTTCAAAAATCATTCAATCCAAGGGCTAGGATTATCTACTCTATGCAAATATTGAGATGTAGATTTATTTTATTTTATTTTTTAAAGATGTGGTTCATTTATGGCAGGACGACACATGATGATTGGTTCTGTTGCGCAGCTCGCCAACAACGCAGTGAGCCGAGATCTAATCTCACGCCTCACCCATAAACGATAAACAAGAAGAAATATGAACTAGAAACAGATTAAAGCAATCCAAACAAACCACAAGACAAGATATATGTGGAAAAAACCCCAACAAGGGTAAAAAACTAAGGATGCAAACTTCCACTATGAAGAACAAAGATTACAAGGCAATATACTAACCTCTCTCTTGGAAGAACATAGAAAAACCCTTTGCCCACACCTTAGAATTATTTCCCCAATATTCCAATACACCTAGAAAAGCCCTAGGAACACCTATATATAGTTTAGGCAACTTTCCTTCCGCACCTTTGTGAAAGGCGACACCAAAATCCGCAGTCCGCATCGGATTCGGAAACGAATCTGCGTAACTACGACCAGTCGAGCGACCCCTACGACCGATCGTGAATGGGCCACGACCGGTAGAGCACCTCGGGACAAAAAAATGATGCTCGCTGGACTTTGAGTCGAACCAGTCCACGATCGGTCGAGCGGGCCCCTACGACCAGTCGAGCATAGCTCACGACCGGTCGAAGACGGCCCCAGATGTGGCTCCATATCTCAATAGGTTCTAATCTGGCACCAAGAGGTAACAAATGTGTGTGTAGCACATATATGTAAAAAATGCGTTTGTAAAACAATTCACCCATGTTATGCCAAAAAAATAAGTCAAAAATATTATGGTTTTCTCTACTTAACTTAGTTTGGTATTATCTATGTTATATATAACGGGAGTGCGAGTATGTTTGGCCAATTTCATGCCTGCCATTAATCGGGGGAGGGCTATTAACAAGTAGTTTTGAGTTGTGGCTGTCACTTCATTCGAATGGTATTTTTTGGTTTTTTGAATTCATTATTAGTGAGTGCCTTCTCTGACATCTCTTTCTCTGGGTATAGACCCACATAAAAATGTGGTATCAAAGATAATGCAAAGGCTTTATTGGAGCCACCTTAGTGACTATATTGTTTGGCATGGAAGCATCATTAAAACGTGACCCAGATGTGAATAAAAAAGCACTAAGATAGAGAATTTGAATATGCATGGAGAACACAACGCGATTTACATGAAAAAATCCTTTCGAAAAAAATCACGGTAGAAAGCGACAAATAATCTATTATGAAAACAAAACTACGAGGGATGAGATTTTTTTTTTTTTTTATTAACCGCTTGTTCATTAATTAACAAAATTTACAACCTTCGGGTGGGGTCCAACAAAAAGGGCGAACCCCACCTATCATATGCAACAACAGACCAAAAACTAACGGTAAAGGACGCACTACCGAGAAAACCGATGCCTGATCGCCCCAAGCCTCACTCTATCAAGGAACAGGAGACCCCTCACCTTCTGTGGAAGGTCAGGGAGGGAGAGGAACATAGACGAATCTTGCTTGTTGTACCCAGGTCGGCCATACTATCCACCGGCCTGTTACCTTCTCTAAAAACATGACAGAACCTAATCTGGCAAAGAGTAGAAAGGGTCCGTATCTAATCGATCCAATACCTCCACTTCCAACCCGCTTGAAAAGAGCCCGAAAGGAAGTGCACCACTAGGAGGGAGTCTGATTCAACGATGATGTTCTTCAGCCCATGATGGAGGCAGAGGGCCAATCCGTCATGGACGACCCGCATCTCAGCCCTAGTGTTAGAAGTAATCCCATAACCAGCGAAAAAAGCAAACTGGAAGTTACCTTTATCTCCTCTACACACACCACCTCCCCCAGCCATCCCTGGATTTCCTCGAGACGAACCATCAACATTGAGCTTCACCCAACCAGCCGGCGGTTTATTCCACTACACCACCTGGGTGTGTTTATGAGAGCTAAAACCATCCCGGATCCCCAAAGACAAGAAAATCCTGCTGCCACTACCAACACGAGAGGGGGCAGCCCTTGGGTTTTTCGACCACTTCACCCAGCCAGTGACTCGAGCAATAACGGACTCCGGTCTGCATTTGGAGTTATCAAATCTGGAAGCGTTCCTCGCCTTCCATAACTCCCATAGAATAAAACAGGGGATCAACATTAGGAGACGGACATGCGTCCTTCGAGCAGGGCAAGGATCCCGCCAACAATTGAGGCGCTCTAGCACTGAGTTACTGGTGGACAGGTTGATGCCAAAATTCGATGCGAAATAATTCCACACTTGAGTCGCCTGGACACTATGAAGGAAGGTATGCTCGATAGTCTCAATGGCAGGTGCACTGTTGAGGTTAGCTGTGCAGTAGCTGCACCGCGACGCCATTTGAATTCCATGAGCCATAACAGCCTCATCCACCGGCACCGCATTCCTGATTAGACGCCACACCAGCATAAAAAATTTTGGCGGGATTCTTTTGCTCCATATCTTTCCACCCCAACTGGTGCGCAGGCAGCGGGCTCAACAGCTCTCCCATGCCGAGGACACAGAGAAGACGCCACTCGGAGTGCGCAGCCAGAACGGAGAATCCTGGCCCTCGGTGAGGCAGAAGCCCCTAAGAAAAATTGAATTTATGTCCTGCTGGGACAGAAAGTTGAACACCACAGAAGGGGCCAACGGGCCCATACACCCCAGAAAGTCCTTCACCTTCAACGCCGCTACACTACAAGAAATCCCACTTTTAGCGACAAAAATTTTCGTCGCTAAAAGCTAAAATTTTGTAGCTAAAGGGTTTTAGTGATGAAAATTTTCGTCGTTAAATTCGTCGCTAAAAGTCCGACGCAATAAGGTTTTATCGGCGAAAATTTTGAATCGTCGCCAAAGGCAAGATTTTTAGTGACGAAACTTTTCGTCGCAGAAAAAACTTTTAGCGACGAAAATTTTCGTAGCTACAAATATTTGCAAAACTTTTAGCTACGAAAATTTTCAAGTTTCGTATTTTGTAATATTTTTAGCTACGAAAATTTTCGTCGCTAAAAATTTTTGCAAAACGTTTAGCTACGAATATTTTCATTGCTAAAAGAATTTGCAAAACTTTTAACTATGAAAAGTTTCGTCCCCAAAAATATTTTGTAATATTTTTAGCTACGAAAAGTTTTGCCGTTAAAATTTTTTTGCATGTACTTTTAGCTACGAATATTTTCGTTGAATAAAAGTTTTACCGTCGCTAAAAATAATTACGAATTTTTTCCAAATGTTTTAGCTACGAAACGTTTCGTCGCTAAAAATTATTACAAAGGTTATGGCGTCGTCGCAAAAAGATTTACAAAACTTTTAGCTACGAAAATATTCGTCGCTAAAAATAATTAGTAAAAATTAGAAAAGTTTTGGCGACGAAAAGTTTCGTCGCAAAAAAATAATTACAAAATTTTAGCGATGAAAATATTCTTTTTTTTTAAAAAAAAATAAAATAAAGAGTGATCCATTAATTTTAGCGAAATTAATCACAAAATTTTAGCGACGAAAATTTTCGTAGCTAAAAGTACATGTTTATAACCTAAACCTAGACCTAAACCGATCCGGAGCCCGAACCCGGTTTCCTAAACCTAAACCTTAACCTATTCTCATTTTCCAAAACTAGAATCTATAACCTAAAACCTAAACCTAAACTTAAACCTAAACCTAACCTAAACCTATAACCTTAACCTAAACCGAAACCTATAACCTTAACCTTAACCAAAACCTATAACCTAAACCTTAACCTATAACCTAAACTATAACCTATAACCTATAACCTAAACTTATAACCTTAACCTAAACCTAAAACCAAAACCAAAACCTATAACCTATAACCTAAACCAAAACCTATAACCTAAACCTTAACCTATAACCTATAACCCATAACCTATAACCTAAACTTATAACTTATAACCTAAACCTATAACTTAAACCTAAACCTAAAGCCTAAACCTATAAGTATAGGTTATAGGTTTAGGTTTAGGTTAAGGTTGTCTTTCTTTTCATTTCTCTGGATCACCTCTCATATGTTCTTTCTCTTTTCATTTGTTTTTTTTTTTTTTTTTTCCATAGGATCGTTTGTGTTTGGATGAATGTAGTTTATGTCTGGATGGATTTACGTAGTTTGGGTTTAGATGGATGTGAATATGAATATGATGAAATATATTATATAACATGTGTATATCAGGAAGAATATGATGAATTATATTCTAACAGGAGTATATCAAAAAATTTTAGTTGCTAAAAGTATACATGTTTATAGCCTTTAGTGACGAAACTTTTTGTCGCTAAAAGTCTCATGAATGTTTTTTAGCTACGAAACTTTTCTTAGGTAAAAGTAAACCTCTACAACCTATTCACACCCTTTAACGACGAAAATAATCACTGCTAAAAGTCTTATCCATGTTTTTTAACTACAGAACATTTCGTAGCTAAAAGGAAACCTTCTGATTTCTTTGGTAAAGTTTTCACAGCCTTTAGCGGCGAAAACATTCGTCGCTAAAAGTCTCATCCACGATTTTTAGCTACGAAAAGTTTCGTACCTAAAAGTAATCCATTGGATTTAAAAAAAAACTGTTTACAGCCTTTGACAACGAAAAGTTTCGCCACTAAAAGTCTCATCTGCATTTTTTAGCTATGAAACGTTTCGTAGTTAAAAGTAGACCTGTGGATTTTTTCAAAATCTATTCACAGGCTTTAGCGACGAATAGTTTCGTCGCTAGAAGTCTCATACAGGTTTTTTAGCTATGAAAATTTTCGTAGCTAAAAGTAATGTATTCGAAAGTGAGTGAAACCTTTCGCGACGAACATTTTCGCCGCTAAAAGTCAATGTTCGGAGGGGCATTTAGCGGCGAAATTGCTAAAAGTCTTAATGGGATGAAAAAATGTTGGAGCCTTTAGCGACGAAAACTTTCGTCGCTAAAAGTCTAATGCACGATTTTTAGCTGCAAAAATATTCGTCGCTAAAAGTGACTTTTAGCGACGAAACCTATTTTCGTCGCTAAAAGTTTTGTCGCTAAAAACCCTCTTTCTTGTAGTGCTAGAGGCGAAGGAATAGCTAGCAGAAGTGACCCTGTCTCGCAGAGGGCCGAGACCAGTCCAATTTGCTGACCACAGATTTAAGACATCCTCTTCGATGTGCCACTGGGTTGCCGCCTAACACTCTTCAAGAGATGAGATCAACATACATGCGAGGCATAGAGTAAAAAACCCTAACACTCTTCAAAACCCCCTTAGAAAACATTTAAGCTCTCTTAAAATAACTCCAATTCACGTAAACACGGTTTATATAAACATTGTTACAAAATTAGAAGCAAAACCTGCACTTATGCAAAAATGCATAATTCCATTGATAGGACCTTCAATAGCATCGGCGGTCATCGATGCCTGTCAATAAGATTAAAGCCTCAATAGTAGAATCGAAGATGATAAAAAAGTTGTCCAGTGAGTAAATCGAGATTTCAGGAATTTTCTTGATTTTTTTTTTTTTTTTTTTTGAATAAACCTTTTTTCTCATTGAATGGAAAGAAGCTTTACAAAGAAAAGGGGGCACCAAACAATGAACGGGCCTCACCCCAAAAGAACCTCAAATGGGCAGCAAGCAGATGCTGTAGGCGGAATTTTGAACCAGAACACTCTTCGGATAGGGCCAGACAAAAAACTGGGCCCCATCTATCATATGCAAAATTCAGCATACATTAAAGGCACCCAATTTCAACATGCGTGACATCCAAACCTTTCTATTTTCACATACACACACCCCATGCATGCGCGACTGCGCGTGCACTCACACAACAATGGGTGCTCAAACCCATGACCTCCTGTTGAAATTCTTGTTAGTTTATCACTGAGCTATAGGGTCAGAGGCTATGACATCCACACCTTACATCATTTAAGCAGCTCATGTTAAGATGTAAGCTTAGAAAGACAGATCTAAAGCTCAAGTAGACTGTATCACTCGAAAAAGTGGTATGGGTCGCCACCACTGAAGGATGCCCTTCGTTTCATTTCTCTTTGTGTGGCCTGCATGTGGGTGGAGCTGTGTCCTCTCCCTTGGTCTCCTCTTTTTGTTTTCTTCTTTCCCGTGCTCTCTCCACATGTGCTGCACATGCCATATACCCTATTAAGTATAACTGTAGTTAGGTGGTATCCCTTACGTACAACCACACCATCCAACACGGGAAGACGTGTGAGAATAGTAACTGTCTCGATTGGTTATTTTTATTGAAGGCAAGGGCATTAAAGAGACAAGCGTTGTACGTGTCCCACGTGGAATATAGGCCCTTATCATCTAACGATATTCCATGTCCCACATGGAATATGGACTCTCTCTTTTTGCTTGTGACTTCCTTGGTTGTGTTCACATTAGGTTGGGATAGTGAAAAGCGAAGGGGGAAAAAGCAATGTTTTTTTAGAAGTTTCTAGTCTCTTATGTGTCTGCATTAATCCTAGCAGACTCGAATATGGACATACTCAATGGCCCACCCATAGTAATCAAAATTTACAGATAATCCTAGTTAATCATCCATCTACCACATTCGACATTTACATGTGCATGCACACACATATGTATGTGCATATGCATGCATGCTTTTGTACATGTATATGTGTGTGGTCTTTGTAGCGCGCTCTTGCAGGCACATGCGAGCAAAAATTCCAGTACCACCAAGTGCCATCTATCCATCATCGCCAACATACAATCACATTCTGGGCTTGCCCAAATTATAGAATTCAGGTACTTGCCGACATGCATGTACTATTATACACATAAAAACATTCGGGTCTGCCAACATGCAAATTGTATGTATGTAATGTTTCCTTTCCTAGCACACCGCATGCACATGTATTATACATGTAGGTATGCAGGCATGCATGTATATATGCGTATATAGCTATCCTAAGGGGTTTTTGTATAAATGAGAGGAATTAGGTGAAAATAGGGTAAGAGGTGCATTTGGATAGGAGTAAAAGGAGGTAAAAGGTGTCATTACACATGTTCTCGCTACACTGGTGATAGTCCCAAACAATTCAATTATCAATTATATCATTAAAATCACACTAATAAATGATCCAAACCATCTAAATGGACTTTTAAAAAATATTGACAAGTTGCTTGTTGGTGATTCTTACACTTGTTTTTCATTTTTAGCTAAATATATATTTCAATGCAGTTATTTCAATAATTCTGTCAAATTACACACACACGCACGTTTATTTATGATATTAAAGCTGATTTGGAATATCAAATATGTTCCTATAAATATATTGAGATGCATTCTAATTCTTCCCATTTACTCTCAACCAAACAGAATATTTGGATTTCAATGCATTTCATATACTTCCATCCAAATAAAATTGACTAAGTCATTTACATTTGAAATGAAAGTAAGGGGTCGTTTGGATGATGGTAAAAGGGGCAAGTAGTAAATGATACATTAGCAAAGCTCATTTCTCATTTACCAACAAAAAGTTAAAGTTTTCATTTCCTAGTAGACGAGGAGATGACAACAGCTCTATTTTTCTGAATGAAAGCATATAAAACATATTTCATTTATCATTTATAGGCTATTCAAATACTATAAATAATTTATTTACAACTTAAAAGCCAAACGAACAAGCTATAAATCAATTACAACCTTTTAAGTGATTTACTAGTAAATTATTTACAACATAAACTATTTACCACCATCCAAATGACCCCTAAACGTGAAATGGATTCCATATATCTCCATTTACAAGCTCCCAAACAACTGTTTAGTATAATTTGGAGCAAAAAAGATACTCTTATATCTGTATATTAGTTTATTTAGTAGGTGTTGTGTCATGTACAGTAGTGCAATTAAAGCTACATCAACCTTTTTTATATTCTAATTAGATGTATTGGATCTTCTTCTTTAGATGTATTGGATCTTTTTCTTCCACAAATCCTTACAATTTCCTTACCAAGTATCAAAGTTTTTAGTAAACTACAAGAATAAAACTTTTGTTTAGCGTATGCTTTCTTACTAACATCTCTCTCCTCTTGGTTATCTTACATAAAACAAACCGATCAAAAAACCTAACTTCCCAATTGTATTCTTTTTTTTTTTTTCTTTTCTTTTCTTTTTTTTTTTGGGTAGATTTCCAATTTCCTTTGTACGTTTTAATTATCTACCTTAGGACGTTTAGTCTTGGGTATAAATTTCAATAATTAGTTCTTGGTTTTATGGCACCTGTAAGTCTAAATGGAATGTTTGTTTTTTGGAGGGCGTTCCTTTGGTTTAGCACCCATCATAGCTGAGTGTGAATTCTCTTTCTAGTAATAAAATTACAGGTGTACTCCCACCTGTCAGAAAAAAAAAATGAAAAAAAAAGAGAAGAAGTTCCCACTACGACATTGGACTCGCCATTGTAAATATGTTCCAACTTGTAAGTAGTGGAGCTTTCTATTCGTGGGCTGTCACAGACCAAGGTCAGCAGTTGGATCAAGAGGGTTATGTGCATGCAGTGGGCCCCACTACATGTGTGGTCAAGTATATATACATGATTAGGGGCAGTAAGACACAACATCAAATCCATGGAAATGTGGAATCCATGCAATCCACAAGAAAATTCGGGTGAAATTAATCTTACACTGACTGCAATATGAAGGGCGACTTCTTTTGACGGGTCAAAATTCGTTGTAGATTTTCTCGTGATAAAACATTGGCTTGTCAACACCATGCTTGTTTCCTTTCTTTTGGTTCTTTCTTTCAATCAACTGAAGGACAGGTCTCATAGCTGGCATCTGCCATTTGAGAACGGAAGACATCAATGTCTGGCTTTTTCTCATCTGCTATTCTTCCAACAAGGAACGGAGATATGGATATCTGAGGTCTACAAGTAATAGGACCTGTCGATGTGGGCCGTCTCCTTGGAGGGCGTGCATGAAATGCATGCTTGGAGCGCTAGCGGCCGTATGGCCCACCAAGTTAGTTGTTTTGTGATATTAGAAAAACTATGATACTCCAGCAGAGTGTGATGGATGATAAGCAGGCACTTAGAAATTAGAGCTTTGCTAAGCGTATGCGCATATAGAAGGCTGCTAATGCACATGCCACTACGTGCCAGCTTGGCACATTTGTATGTGATGTCTTCCATTCATCAGAGGCAGACCACGATTTAGATGCTCTTGCCCAAAAATTAGGACGGTCCAATTGTCAGGTGGACCACGGTTTACAGAATCAATTTACAGCAGAAAAATACTTTGCAAATTTTTTTTTTTTTTTTTAAAATAAATTGTATTACTGTTTTTTTACATTGTGGCCCACCTTCTGAACGGACTAAATTTTTTTTTGGAAGAAAACATTTACATAGTAAGAACCATCCAATGAATAGCTTTTATATTGCAAATGTCAGCCCCACCACCACATGTGGTGGTTGCATGCATATTAGTAGCCTTGTACATTCGTGGGGCTTAGCAAATCCCTAGAAATTATTTAAAATTTTCATTAAACTGTCCAACTTATGGGTTTTATTCTACATGTATTGTGAACAAAAACTTGCACTTCTTTAATTTTCTAACTTTGGACTGGCTAACATTAATTAGATGGTTCAAAATTTTATATATATATATATATATATATATATATATATATATATATATATATATATATATATATATATATATATATATATACCTTTTTCAACACACAAGCACCAATAATCTAAGGTTAGAATTGCTGAGCTGATCAGATTTGGGGACCCTCCATGTTTTATTGGATCTGGTTGTTCTCTTCTACTGATTGTACAGTTTTTTAAAGCACACAAAGGTTAAAAGGTTCCTATCTGTATTGAAGGAGAAAAAATAGATTTCCTGTTACTTAAAGACAGTAGTTCCACAATTTAAACAGTTTAGTTTACGTTAATGCATGTCGCATTTACAATTTCTGAGTCCATGAGTATCAACCATGCCAGAGTATCAATTTTCTCATCCCGTGAAAATCCTGATGTGCAGGATGCTGGGAAGAAGACAATTTTCAAATATTCAAATAATTAGGCCCTGGTGATAAAACGCCAATCAACGGATGTTTTCTAGTGATACGCTAACTTGCAAAAGGAATTATTAGCCGGCTCATATGTATGTACACTTTTCTGTACGTACAAAATCCTCTGTTCGACTGTACACGTGTCTGCACGTGCTAAGCTTATTACCATATGCAACTCGTCGATCCGGACTCAGACACAACAAGTCCCTCAATTCAGGTGGGCCGTACCAAGGGGAAAATGGGGCACACTGAGGGGACTTAAGATAGAAACTTTGAGATTAAATTTTAGGTCGCCATGTCGTGTATATCTCAGCCAACACAGGGATATGCTGGTTTGCCGAAAAAAGTGATTTTTTTATAGGTTTTAGGCATGCTAATATACTGCCCACTCGCACATGGGACCAATGCAATGGTCTCATCACGCTTAGCCATCTTAATTTCTAATGCAGTCGAATACCAAATAATGGCACCGACTTTCTAAGCCTATAAAAGTAGCACGTACCAATTAAATCTAACCAAACACACTCATTCCTTTTAGCTCAATGCCATGTATCAATCTTTCATCCCTTATGGATGCTTATTTTATTTTAGAATACTATAATTTAGCATCTCCACTTTTGGCTAACGCTATGTTGCAGTAAGTCTGAATTAGTTAACATCGCATACGTTATCCATTTATGTCCAGCTCATTATTGCAACATGTTGATATTCTTAGATCTCAACAAAACTAGATCAACCCTAGGAATTAGAAATTCATATAAAATAGCATCATTAATTCGTGTAATTTGCAGAAGCATGTTCAACAAAAATAAAACAATCGAATAAAGTAGAATAACCAAATAATAAAGTAAGCAACCTCATAACACAAGATATTTTACGCAAAAAAGTCTTGCCGGAGAAAACCACGGTACAAAGTAACAGAAATCTACTATAATCAAAGCCTTAAAGATTACACCATTCACTTTCTATGATTACAGTGAAACCTAGATCCCTCCTTACGATGTGCACCCAAGAAAAACCTAGCCCCTTGAGAAAATTTCTTCCCAAGCCCTTACAAGAGTTTAAAACCCTCTCACATCGCAAAACTGTTGCCCTTAAAAAGAAAATACTTGTATTATCATAACATAATCCCAAATATGACTTAAATAGCCCAATTTGTGTTAATCTAAGTAACATGTCCAGTTTGACCGAATAAGACCTTCGGTCAGACCAAACCAACCTAATTGTACTTTTTGGTTGAAAAAAATGAATTGTTTGTTTGTTATGCCATCGTTACTTGTGTTTGCTTGTGTTGATAACATGTGTAACTTGCTTAGTGGTTATGCATTAAAGATAACATATTTGAGTGTATGAATATATATTCGTTGTGAACCTGCTAATCACTAAAATGACACAAGTAATAATCTTGGAGATAATTCTTTACTATATTAGTATTTAACGCATCCTATTTGATATATGCAGATAACTCAGGAATATGACCAGTTGGTGGTGCACTCAGGCTCCTAATAGATCTCTAACTTCTTATTATAATTATTGTGATTCTTATAATTCTCATATGGGTGGTCACCACTTTTGGAACTATAATTTTTAAGTGATAACTCTATATTTTTGGATTTGACTATCTGTACCTTGCTTTGGTTCCGCTAAGTTAAAATGTGTTACTCTGATTATTTGTGTATGAAATGAATGTAAATCTGAATGAGAACACACATGCATTTTTGTTAGGTTAACACTCGAGAACTTGGGATTGGAGTCTCTGTACACGGGCGCCGATTTTTAGGGCGCTACAATTTTACATGGAAAAGTCCTTGCGAAAAAAAAATCATGGCACAGAGCGATAAAAATCCACTATAATCAAAGCCTTAGATATTATACTATTAACCTTTTTCGATTACAGACGAAACCCAGATCTCTTCTTGCGATGTGCACGTAAGAAAATCCTAGCCCTTTGAGAAAATCCATTCCTAAGCCCTTACAAAGTTTAAAACCCTCTCACATTGCAAAATCATTTCTCTTAGAGAGAAAACACTCGTATTACTAAGCCCTAATCACGAATATGACTTAAATAGCCAGACTTGAGCTAATCTGCGTAATATGTCTAAACAAACCAAATGGGACTTCGGTCGGACTGGACTAACCCAATTGCAATTTTCAGTCAACCAAAAAAATACAAATCATCACAGCGTACACCCTGAAAATCCACTAATTTTCGGTCAAACCGAAAAAATCTCAATGGAACCGAAAAAATCTCAGTGGAACCGAAACAGGACGTCTCTGTACAAAAAATTGGCAGAATCTCAGGCATCCTAAATGATAAAAACAAATTAGTGTAGTTTAGTTAAATATCTACGACCCCGTTGTTGGATCTTCCAAAATCCTTATGTAACGATTCCTCATTCACATCCTGCTAACTAGAATATGATCGTCTTGCAACCGTTTTAAGTTTAAAAGACTGTCCATCCTCCTACAGCCATTTTGCTGCTTCAATTCTCATAGATCCAATCCTTTGAAATAAGGAGGATCCATATTTCACGTCAGATGATTGGCCATCCATCTATTTCAACGGTTGTGGTCTGCTTGATGAGTGGAAATGCCTAACTTCTACATCATTTGATCTTCATGTGGGGGCCACCATTTTTGCATCACTATGCACGCTGAGTGAGTAAGCACGCGCTACAGGTGATTACTTCTCTTTATCATCGATGTCAATAACACTCACAATCGGTTGTGTATACTACAATCCGTTTCCTACGCATTTTTCCCTTGACTTGGTTGACTTGGAAATACAAAAAGGGAAATTGACCGTACTCGCCTCGAAGTTTGGGCAAATTACCTAGAATGCTACGACACTCCATATATTCCCAAAAGGGCCTTCCGACAGCTTTTGGAGTTTGTTTCAGATGAAAATGCCCCTGTTCAGTAGTTGCATGGTTTTCTAGGGACTAAGAAGCTACGTAGTATTTAATGCTAGTAAGGTGATGTGTACGGAATCCTTTTTTGAGCGAGGGCAAGGACCAAACTCGTGGGGCCCACATTGATGTATACGTATAATCCATGCCGCCCATCCTTTTTGACGTGTCATTTTAGGGCTAGGGCCCAAATATCAGCCTGATCTAGAGCTCGTGTGGGTCACATAATAGAAAATAATGGTGACAATAGAACTCGCTGTTGAAACTTTCCAAGCTCACCGTGATGTTTGTTAGAAGTGGACACTGCCCAAGTCTGAACTTTTTGGGCCCATGCCGAGCTGGTCGACAAGGTGGACGGAACAGATCTCCCCATTGTTGGCCTCAGGCTATTGTACCAATGGTTATCCTTTCATTTGGTAGTAAAGGAAGTGAACATGTAACAATCGCGACCTATATCACATGAGAACCACAACCCATATAACATGATAACTACGACTCATGACAACCACGACCCATATAACATGACAACTACGACCCATATAACACGAGAACTATGACCCATGACAACTACGACCCCTACCACATTACAACCACGACCCTTACCGCATTACAACAACCGCGACCTAGGTATGGGTCGTGGTTGCCATGTTATATGGGTCGTTGTTTTCATGAGGAAAGGGTTGTGATTGTCATGAGGTAAGGGTCGTCATTGTCATGCTATACAGGTTGTAGTCTTCATTTTATAAGCCTTGGCTATTGATATTTAAGCCCTCACGAGCTCTGAATTGGGCTAATATTTGGGTACTAGCCCTAAAATGACACGATAAAAATGATGGGCGGCATGGATTATTCACGACCCTTACCTTATGAAAACCACAACCCTTTCCTCATGAAAACCACGACCCATACCCAGGTCGTGGTTGTAATGTGGTAACGGTGGTGGTTGTAATGTGGTAAGGGTCGTAGTTGTCATGGGTCGTGATTCTCATGTTATATGGGTCGTGGTTCTCATATAACATGGGTCGTGGTTATCCTGCTATATGGGTTGTAGTTATCTTGTTATATGGGTCATGGTTGTCATGGGTCGCGGTTATCATGTTATATTGGTCGTAGTTATCATGTTATATGGGTAGCCAACAAGGTGGATGGATCGGATCACCCCATTGTAGGCCTTAAGCTATGGTACCAATGGTTTGGTAGAAAAGGAAGTGAATAGGTTGCAAACTACGAACCATGCAACATGACAACCACGACCCATATAACATGGCAACTACGACCCATGCAAACCACAACCCAAATGGGCCCACATTGATGTATGTGAATAATCCATGCCGCCCATCCTTTTTATTGTGTCATTTTAGGGGTAGAGTCAAATATCAACTACGACCATTTGTGGATGAAAACCACGATCTATTGTGCATGTGAACCACGACCCTTTAAATGGATCGTGGTTGTCATGTAGCAAGGGTCATGGTTGTCATATTATATGGGTCGTGTTTGACCCGACCACGCCTCCCGAGTGAGGATCCTCTGTTTGCCAAAAGCACGACTCTGCTGCTTTTTTCCTCGTTTGCTAAATAGTGATTGGTCCATCTCAATCATTGATGCAATTACACAATCACACAGTCCAATTAGATTGCAACAACCACAATTTTGCTAATTGATGCAAACGGAGGATCTGTATTCTGCCCGAAAATAGCAACACCCATCCGAACTCCCGCCTATGGCAGGAGTCAAAACTAAGGACCGTCCGATCAGAAAGGGACCCACTATTAGGGTAGGTGGACGGATCAGAACCGTCCACCAGAACCAATCCCAAATTCTAACCGGCAAGCTCCGCAAACTGGCCCTTTTCCCGGCCAAACCCAAGCTCACACGACATTTCTTTTTCCGGCCAAATCAAAGATCACATGACTGATCTTGCGGAAACAGGGAGATTTCCATTCTTCGTGCATGCGGAAATATCCAACCTCAAAAGATGAGAGTTTAACTCTTTTCCAATAGGGAAAGGAGATAAGGAAAAAAAAAAAAAAAAAAGACCCCGACCGACCTGCCGGTTTTCACGCAGTACAACTCGCCCATGTAAAGGAAGTTTTGCGGAAACCGATCGATCAGGACACTTAAAACGTGGGATTTTGGGACCCACAAGCTCTTTCTGGGCTGTCTGAACCACTTGAAATCACCGGATCATCATATCTCAAAATGGATGGATGGCGTAGATACAACGCATACATCATAGTGGGGCCCACAAAACTTGATGATGTCACTTCAGTAACCGACTCGCTACTAAACCTGTATCTAATCCGGACACGGATTTCCTGCGAAAGCCTTTGGCAGGAGTTCCTTGCGTTGAATCATTCTTTTGGCCGTAAAAGTTCTATATCAAGCTATATTTTTAGTGTTTTCACTTCATCTCATTCAAAATGACATTATGAACGGTTTGGATAGCATAAAAACATTAAGATGGAGTCCAGGAAGGTTTCAACGGTGGGAATTTCTTTCCCCAATTTTCCCTCTGGTGTGACCCACTTGAGTTTTGTATCCACCTAATTTTTGGTCCCACGTCTTAAAATGAGCTCTCAAAATCAATGGACGGAATGAATTTCTATCATACATTGCAGTGGGCCCCACAGAGCCCTGCCCGGACGGTAATCCTCCGGGTGGGGGTAGGACACAATTTGCGTTTGTGCTACACTAGCCAATCTGTTTGCGTCCGCATCTGTGGTACACCAGCCAATCCGCTTCCGTGTTCTAGGTCCCATCATGAGGGATGTGTTATATCGAAACCGTCTATCCATTTGGCGAGCTCGTCCTAAGGCTTGAGACTAAAAATAAGATAGATCTAAAGATAAAGTGGACCACACTGTAAAAAGTAGCGGGGGATCTAACGTCTACCATTGAAACCCTTTTAGGGGTCACAGAAGTTTTGGATCTAACGATCAATGACAACTACGACCCATGACAACCACAACCCATATAACATGAGAACCACGACCCATGACAACTATGACCCTTACCACATTACAATCACGACCCTTACCACATTTCAACCACGACCCGTGTATGGGTCGTAGTTTTCATGAGGAAAGGGTTGTGGTTTTCATAAGGTCAGGGTCATGGTTATCATTGTCCCCACTGTTTTACATGACGGGGTCCACTGGAGCTTTGGATTTAACTCATTCTTTAGATATTGCCTTAAAATGACCTCTCCAAATGGATGGAGGGTGTGGATACAAAAATACATCATGGTGGGCCCATGGAACTTGGTGACGTCTCCCTACTCATCCTGTACCCGATTAGATACGGACAGGTTGAGTAGCGAGTCTGGATACTCAACCTTTCAGTAGCAATCCGTGCTTGCAGGTTGAGTAGCGAGTTTGGATACTCAACCAATAGCAATCTGTGCCCATTTTTCTTTCTTTCCCAGTGTAAGTTGCGCGCGAGAGAGGAAATCGGATTGAGTACTCGGTTGGGCCCACCTTAAATGTATGTGGTCTATCCACGCCATCCATCCATTTTTCCATCTAATTTAAGGGTTGAGCCCAAAATTGAAGCATATCCGAAGATCAATTAGAGTATACCATGAACTTAATCTGTAGCCTTCGATCCTTTACAGTACCAAAAATGGATCGTGGTTGTCATGGGTCGTACTTGTCATGTTAAATGGATCTTGGTTGTTATGTTATATAGGTCGTAGTTATCATGGGTCATGGTTGTCATGTTATATGGGTCGTGGTTGTTATGTGGTAAGGGTCGTAGTTGTCATGGGTTGTGGTTGTCATGTTATATGGGTCGTGATTGTCATGTTAATGGGTCGTAGTTATCATATTATATGGGTTCATGTGATATGGGTCGCGATTGTTACATATTCACTTTCTTTACTACCAAATGAAAGGATAACCATTGGTACCATAACATAAGACCCACAATGGGGTGATCTGATCCATCTACCTTGTAGGTCAACTTGTCGTGGGCCTAAAAAGTCCTGACTTGGGCAATGTCCACTTCTAACAAACATCATAGTGAGCCTAAAAAGTTTCAAGAGTGGGTGCCACTGTCATCATTATTTTCTATTATGCGGCCCACACGAGCACTGAATCAAGTTGATATTTGAGCCCTAGCCCTAAAATGACACGACAAAAAGGATGGGTGGCATGGATTATACACATACATCAATGTGGGTCTTGATGTATGGTCAAATTCTCAGGTCATGGTTGTAATGTAGTACGGGTCGTGGTGGTAAGGGTCATAGTTTTCATGGGTCGTGGTTGTCATGTTATATGGGTCGTGGTTGTCATGTTATATGTTAGATCTGTCTTATTTTTCATATCAAGCCTTAAGACGAACTCACCAAATGGATGAACGGTTTAGATATAACATATACCTCATGATCAGACACACATAACTTGCTGACTTCAATACAACATTTATATAGTTGGTATGAGGTACACCAGCCAATCCGCTTCCTCGAATACGGACGGGACGGAAACAGATTGGCTACTCCCTGCTGCTAACAGCTCCGTGGCTGGTGGTCAGTGCTCTGTGGGCTCACTATGATGTATGTGTTACACCCATTCCGTTCATCCATTTTTACAGATTATTTTAGAGTTTTATACCAAAAATGAGAGGGATATAAATCTCAAGTGGACTACACCACAGGAAAACAATGGTAATTGGATAACCACTACCCATAACAACCACAACCCATATAACAGGACAACTGCAACCCATATAACATGACAACTGCGATCCATAAAACTGTGACTCATATAACAGGACAACCGCGACCCAAATAACAGGACAACTGTAACCGCGACCCATATAACAAGATAACTGCGACCCATATAACATGACAATTGTGATCCATATAACCGTGACCCATATAAAAGGATAACTGCGACCCAAATAACAGGACAACTACAACCACGACCCATATAACATGATAACTACGACCCATATAACAGGACAACTGCGATCCATACAACCACGAACCATTTAACAAGACAACACGACCGCGGCGGCCCATATAACATGATAACTGCAACCCATATAACAGGACAATTACGATCCATACAATTGAGACCCATATAACATGAAAACTACGATCCAAACAACTGCGGCCCATTTGGGTCGTGGTTTGCATGAGTCATAGTTGCCATGTTATATGGGTCGTGGTTGTCATGTTGTATGGATCGTGGTTTTCAACGTGTTCAATTTCTTTTATATCAAACCATTGGTATTATAACTTAAGGCCTACAATAGGGTGATCTGATCCATCCACCTTGTCGGCCAGCTCTTTGTGGGCCCAAAAAGTCCTAACTTGGGCAATGTCCACTTTTAACAAACATCACAGTGAGCCTAGAAACTTTCAACAGTCACCATTATTTTTTATTATGTGCGCCACACGAGCACTGGATCGAGCTGATATTTGGGCCCTAGTCCTAATAAAATGACATGACAAGAAGGATGGGCAGCATGGATGAAACACATATATGGTGGTGGGTTATAGTTGTCATGTTGTATGGGTCGTGGTTCTCATGTTATATGAGTTGTGATTGTCATATTATATAGGCCGTGGTTGTCATGAGGTATGGGTCGTGGTTGTCATGCAATTTGAGAGCAGGAAATGATAACCACGATCCATATCACACGAAACCACGACCCATTTAACATGAGAACCACAACACATATAACACGAGAACCACGACCCATATAACATGAGAGCTGGAGATATTGTCGGACCCCAAACTTAGAAAACGGGCTCACAAAATTCTCAATCACCTAATTTGGCACCAACAGCCTCTGTAGTGTCCCATTCTTGGCTCCTGGCATTCATATGCCAAGTTCCGATCTTGGGATCCTACAAGGAGGATTTTCAGTATGATATAATTTTTTTGTAATGGAGCATAACCAAGTCACAAAATAACATCACTACATATTCACTATATCAAAAACTTTAAGTATAATACAGAAAGGGAAATACAGGGCGATCAAAAGCTCCAAAATAATCTGGCATGCGCTCCTGCCTCACTGCTGCTGCGATCCAACGACACCTGCAGGCAATGGTCGTGCATAAGCTTACAAAAGCTTATAGGGTGGTGTAAGTGTGTGCACAAGACAAGTATCAAGTATACAATATCAAAGTAATGCGAAAATATGTAGGTAAGTCCATGAATATTATCAGCCGTACCAAGGCTATGTGATGCAAGGTATGAATGTTATCAGCCATACCAAGGTCATGTAATGCGAGGCCTACGTAGCTAAATGTCATATGCGAGATGTAAAGCAAGTATGTTAGTACTCATCAAGTACACATATCAGTATAGTTTCTCTCTGGGATATCACCGGGGTTTAATGTACTTCACACTGACTGCCACCTCCCTAGCCGCACAACCCAGTAAGTGGAAGAGACCATACTATCTGCCTGACCAGTAGTCTGCCAATACCTACCCGGTTCGTCGATAGAGGACTCATTTACGAGTTGGTCAAACTCAGCCTAGCTTACAACCCCCTCACTCGGGCGGATAAGGCCACACCCCCTTCCAACCGACTATGATACAATGGAAGACACGACCTACTTGTATTCGGCACTTGGGCGCTCGTATATCCACTCGGTCTAGATGTTAGAGCATCTCCTAGTACCAAAAAGGCTTTGAGACTTTCACCCAAGGACATCCTAAGTGCCTATAGTATTAGAACCAAGTATTTTCAGTATCCGATACGACCATTCACGATGTGCTTGTGGAGCCACGACCATGATGTCGCTAGGGCGTACAATGATCATGTCACACATATGCGAAATGCATGAGTCACACTGTCCAGTCATGCAACAATCCTGCGCATATCACATGATCATGTGGGTAACTCCTATCAGTGAGTCCACAGTGTTAGAACCAAGTATTTCCGGTATCCGATACGGCCATCTACGATGTGCTTGTGGAGCCACGACCATGATGTCTGATGAGGGTCGAATATTGCATATTAGACCCCGACTATTACCTGATTTTAAGTACATGATAATGCTTAATGCCATATTTTAACCATGTTTTTATTACAGGACGAAATCAGGAGCGTGTATTGAAAAATGATGTTAAAAGCATGGATTTGACACTCCAAAATTACCAAAGCACGGGATAAACCTCAGAGGACCAATATTGAAGAATTTACATGTCAGGGACCCGAGGAAATAAAGCCGTTCATATTAAAGAGGCCCGAAACTGGTAAAAATTGCAAGATCACAGGTTTCCCACCGTCCGATTGGCTCGAAGCTTCATACATGTGATGAAGGCTATAAATTAACCGCACATATTAAATTTCATCTACTGAAGATCTCAGAAAGTGGCCCAACAGACAGATCAGCCCATTAATCTTCAATTTGGGGCCCACCTGATATCTGGAACTGTCTCCAATTGGATTTTGGCGGGTGAAATAATATGAGGAAAAAGATGAACGGTGCAGATTTCGCACAAACATTACAGTGGGCCCCACACGTGATGCATGTACATCATGCACGTGCGCGCGCCCCGTGCATGGGACCGCCACCGCCCGGTCAAGTCGCTACAGACCGCTGACCCACGCCCTCTTCGCCAAAAACGGCAATGGCCGTTTCCAAGCGTCCGCAAACCGACCGCAGTTTTTCCAGTTTGTGGGTCCCACCTATTGTTTCAAACGGACAATCCAATCCGTCCATTCTCTGTCTAAGGTCGATGTTACCAAGGTGTAGGTGGCCAAATTTCAAATGAGAGTGATTATGGAAATCTAACCGTTCAAAAGCAGGTTGAATGGTAGAGAGAGATAACGTGTGGGCCCCATCAAAAGAAGGAGAAAATGAGCATTCCCACCTGGAATTTCGTCTTCTATTCAATGGACGACTCGGATTTCTTCAAAATACATCGTAGTGGACCCCACCAGATTCGTCAGCGTAAGTGAACGAGTTTCTCTTCGCAGGCGTCAGCGAAAGCCGGACGCCGTTGGTTCAGTTTTGCGAACAGCAGTGGGCCCCCACACGTGGTCTTTCCGGCGATCCAAACCGTTTATCTTGTAAACGGCAGCGAATACTATAAAAACATGTTGCTACTTTGCAACCATGCGTGCACATGTGTGTGATACAGAGGCCACAAAAGGGCTGCCCTGCAACGTTCAAATCTGATCTTTCTGTGATTTCGTCTCTGGGCCACGTCAATGGACATTCAAAATCACTCATTCTTGACTGAAATTTCGTTCTGAATCCAATGGATGGGGTGGATTTTTTCAGAAAATACTTCTGTGGGGCTCACCGATCATGGCTGTAAAATTTGCACTCCATGTCCCTGCTACACTCTGTCACCGACTCCAGCCCTCCACCAGCTATAAAGAGGAGTTTTTGGAAGTGGGAAAGGCATTCAGAAGCAGGGAATCCAGATCTAGAGCAAGGGAGAGAAGAAAGAGAAGAAAGAGAAGAAGAAGAGAGAGATCGATTGTTTGGTGTTTTGTTTTTTATGAATTTTGTTTAATCTTTCTGATGGATTTTATGGGTCACTAATCTCTCAGCTAGGGCTGAGATGAAGTCCCTAATTTGAATACTCTTGTTTAATTTGATTTTACTTTGATTTGATTGGTGTTTCTTTTTCTCTAAGTGGGCTTGATTGGTTTAAATTTTATACTTCTCCATCTATGAACTCGACCAAAGTATATAGATGGATGTTGTTTGGATGCTTATTCTAGGAGCTTGTGTCTGATCATGAACAAGTTTCCTATAGAGGAAGAAACAGGGTGCTTTAATGAACTATACATTCCATGTGCCCGACTAAGGACATGGGATATGTTTATTCATGGCATTGCTTAAGGAATTAGACATTCTGTATGCCCGAGTAAGGACACAGATTGTGCTTTCTCTATACAAGTGGTATCAATCTAGATTAAGGTGAATCAACAGACAAAACAAGGGTTAGGATAATTAGGGGTGGATTTGAAAGTCCTAGTGCTCTTTTCTGTGATTAAATTTTCTTCCCTATTCTCAATAGTTATTTTCCATAAATTTGTGTTAGTAATTCACTCTATTATTTGTTGGATTAGTTAAGGAGAATCACAGATTTGAATTGTGACGACCAGTCCTTGTGGGATTCGACCTCGATCTTACCGAGTTTATTACTACATCACAACCCTATACTTGGGGAGTGAACAATGTCGCTAGGGCGTACAATGATCATATCACACATATGCGAAATGCATGAGTCAAACTGTCTAGTCATGCAACAATCCTGTGCATATCACGCGATCATGTGGGTAACTCCTATCAGTGAGTCCCGTAAATAATCTGCCCAATGACGACATATGCTATGATCAGTCACTACTCATATCAAGCATACATATGATGCGTATGACATAAGTCATGGAATTATACTAAGCATGTTATAAAGTAATGAACTATCCTTACAATGCAGATGAGCCTAGACGACCTACACACAACAAGTATGAGCTTATCGATGGGCCCTAAGGAGAGTTACAATGCGGACATTTAATCAACATTGTACTTATAATGTGGGCGTCAAACCATCATTGCTCCCAAGGCATAGCCCGCTATAAAGGTCAACACATAAACTACGGTGGAATCACATTACAATGGGCCTTATGTACATCCCATTGGGCCTCGACCCAGGGGCCTCCAATACATCAAATGAGCACACATCATGCCTCATCATGGTCTCTAATATCAAGGTAGACCTCAACGGATGCCTAATCATATGACCTTATATATATATATATGAATCATATCAAAAGATCAACTGGACCGTACTCCAAATAACAATGGCGACAATGATTTCCACCATTAAAAATCCTACAGGGCCCACCGTTATGTATTTTTTTTTTGGAATCCAACCTATTTATAAGTTAACATGGAGATAGATGAAGTGAAAGCAAAAACATCAGCTTGATCAGAACTATCGTGGCCCTTAAGAAGTTTTGAACGGTGAATGTCACTATCCCCACTATTTTAAATGGTGGGGTCTACTTGAATTAGATATGTCTTATTTTTAGTCTCAAGCCTTAATTAGACAAGCTTTCAAAATGGTTGGACGGCTTGGATGCAACACATGCATCATGGTGGGTCCCATAGATGGACGGCGTGGATGATACAGGTGGGACCCATGGAACTTAGTGATGCTACTATAGCAGTTATAGCTGGAGTGAGGTACACCAGTCGTCCCACTCCCATGCATGGGACGGTGTGGGATACAATACATACATCAGTGGTCCCACGGCCCACCATAACGTTTACCTGCCATCCAAGCTGTTAATAAGGTCACACAAACCCTGTGGAGAGGAAAAACAAATTTCATAATGATCTAAAACTTCTGCATCACCCAAAAGGGTTTCAATGGCAGACGTTCAATCAACACTGATTCTTGCCGTGTGGGCCACCAGAGTCCCACATATGGTTGATTTTTGGGGTGGCCCACTGGTTGGAGGGGACCCAACAAATGCACGGTGTTGATGATCAACACACATCATGGTGGGGCCCACGGCTGGGACCCCTGCCCACCGCCCAGCGTCATACGCAGCAGGACACTGTTGCAGCAGCAGCGCCTGCTGCTTATTTTTTTTATTTTTTATTTTGTCTTCTGGTGGTTTTTCCTATGTGGGGCCCGCATCAGGTGGATCCACTCTACCTATTGGATTTCAGGGCCCGAGATGGACCAAACAAGCCCAATATTTGAAATATTTTGGCGTATCGAAACATCAGTGTGATTTCAACGGTAAAAACAACAGTTTTCTATAAAACGGCCCGCCATATAATCGGATTGGCCTCATTTTTTGGCTCAATGCCTAAAATGATCTGGGGAACAGATAGACGGCGTGGATTGGATCAACGCATCAAGGTGGGGCCTGTAGGAGTGGTCCACCCAAATAGCTTTAAAATTATTATTTTTTTGTTAGTACACCCTTTGTCCTTATCAAGGTGGGTCCCACGTGGACGTGGCCCACTTGATCAATCTGATATTTGTGTTTATCCTATCCCCATTAAGGTAGGGCCCACATGGTTTGGACAGCCATGGGGTCCATTTGATGGACGGTTTGGACACCACATACAATCATTAAATGGGCCACAAAATAAAGGAAGGAGAGAGAGAGAGAGAGAGAGAGAGAGAGAGAGAGAGAGAGAGAGAGACGTGATGATGGAGGGACCTCGACACTATAGGCCCTCCCTTCCATGCATCCAATCATACATCAAGTGGGTCCCAATACATGTGGGCCCACCAAATAAAAAATCAACGGTGAAGATTCCTTCTCCATCAAAATGGAAGGTCTAGATGACCTCTTTCAAACTTAGAAAAGTAAACATCATGATGAGGTCTATGGAAAATGGCCCCATCATAGAATGATCATGAGAATCAAGATGGACCATCGGCGACATCTAGGGTCCAAAGCGAGATCCATACCATCAATCGTTAGGCCTCACTTAGCTAATTATCAAAAATGAAATCTAGGCCTATAGAAACACCCACCATTCGATCTTCTTAGTCCGATGGAACGCTGAGCTCCTTGTGCCTCTCTTTGATAGAAGGTGATGAGAAATGAAGGGCTAGGATGATAGATCTTGGGATGGGAAGTGGGCTACACAACACTCTTTCTCTCCTTGAAAATGCTTGGACGTCCACTTTTTTTTTTTGGTCTTTGTTGCTTGGAAAATGTGAAGAGAAAGAGAAAGAGAGAATGAGTGGTTGTAAGAGAGGTGATGGATGTGAGGTGATAGGTGTACTTGACTTGAGAGTTGACTTAGGTGGTTGCTTGACTTGCGGAGAAAGAAAGCATGGGTGTGTACTTTGATTGATTGATTGATTGATAAATGGGATAGGTTGTAAAGATTCTCTTGGGATTTGCAACACGCGATGTTTTCCTCGAACTGAACGCGGGCCCACATCTCCTGGCTTGAGTATCGGATCGGTGTGCAAGACGCGGCGACGGTGCGGTCGCAATGGTACAAGTTTCGGATTAAGTCAACTCAAATCTACGGGATATGACTTAGGGTTACTTGCAAATGTCGATTATAAGTCGCGGGTCGTCGAAATTCGTCGGGAATGATCGCGGTCGACGGAACAGTTCGGGCTAGAATACGGGTCTTAAAGATATCCTGTGATACATGACCCAATCAACTCTGTAGCATACCTGTGAACCACGACCCGCATAGCATGCCAACCACACTCTTACCTCATGAAAACCACGACCCATATAACAGGGCAACCACGACCCATACTTGAGTCCTGGTTGTAATGTAGTAAGAGTCGTGATTGTAATGTAGTAAGGGTTGTAGTTCTCATGTTATATGAGTTGTGGTTGTTATGGGTCGTAGTTGCCATGGGTCGTAGTTTTCCCAGGTCACGGTTGTTACATATTCACTTCCTTTACTACCAAATGAAAGGATAATCACTAGTACAATAGCCTGAGGCCAACAATGGAGAGATCCGTTCCGTCTATCTTGTCGGCCAGCTCAGCGTGGGCCCAAAAAGTCTTGACTTGGGCTGTGTCCACTTCTAACAAACATCAAGGTAAGCCTGGAAAGTTTCAACAACGGGTTCCATTGTCGCCATTATTTTCTATTATGTGACCCACACGAGCTCTGGATCAGGCTGATATTTAGGCCCTAGCCC
The DNA here is from genome assembly GCA_021015155.1 of Magnolia officinalis. NCBI lineage: Eukaryota > Viridiplantae > Streptophyta > Magnoliopsida > Magnoliales > Magnoliaceae > Magnolia > Magnolia officinalis. The sequence continues at coordinate 3,414,353 of JAJHSJ010000002.1, forward strand.
CAAAATGACATGGTGAAAATGATGGACGACATGGATTATACACATACATCAATATGGGCCTCATGAGTTTAGTCCTTGCCCACGCGCAAAAAGGGTTCAATACACATCACTTTACTAGCATTAAATATTACGTAACTTCTTAATCCCTAGAAAATCGTGCAACTACTTAACTAAGGTAGAGGCATTTTCGTTCGAAACTAACTCCAAAAGCAGTCAAAAGGTCCTTCTGGGAATATATGGAGTCTCGTAGCGTTTTAGATAATTTACCCCAAACTTCGAGGCGAGTAGGTCAATTTCCCAAGGGAAAAGAAAAAAAATAAATAAATAATTAGCAAATGGCTACGGATCGTGACACTAGCCAATGATTAGTGGTCGGGGGCTCTACTATGATATATATCATGTGTTT
>JAJHSJ010000002.1:3414858-3466062 GCA_021015155.1 Magnolia officinalis
TCTCCAGCTAGGAATGGGCAGGTGCTTCGGGTGGCCATCGTGATGTATGGGTTTCATCAACACCGTCCATACATTTTTTCCCTATCATTTTAGGGTATAAGCCCAAAAATGAGGCAGATCCAACGTGCAAGTGGACTACACAATGGAAAATAAACTGTTACTGTTGAAAATATCTTGGGGCATGGAAGTTTTGGATGGAACTTATTTTTGTATTTCCTCTTCATCAAGGTCAATGTAACTTCATGAATAGGTCGGATGACAAATAAAGATCACTGTGCCCTAGAAAAGTTTCAACTGTGAATCATTATCACGGCTGCTTCCTGTGGTGTGGTCCACTTGAGCCTTGTATTTACCTATTTTTGGGCTTACACCTTAAATGATACAAAAAATGGATGAATCGGTGTGGATAAGACCCAACATCACGGTGGGCAGTCAAATCTCCAGCCCGTTCCCAGCTGGTGATCACTGGCGCGGTAGGACGCAATCCGCGTCCGTGACATTCAATGTCACAGGGGTGGAGCCCATGAATAAGTACTCTAAATGCCACCTTTGGTGGTTATCGAATGAATGATAAGCAATAAAGTGGTCCAAATTTAACAAGTGAAAATAGGTATTAGTTAGTGTGCTTTATTAAATACATGGTGAACGTACTTATGAAATAGGTGGGTCTAAATTACATGCAAGGAAGAGAATCCATGCTCCACTCCAGTAAAAATGAGGAGTTATAAAAACTGAGTAAATTAAAAAATATGAACTGTATGTTAATATATAAATCCACACAAGTATTACATTAATAATATTCTTTTAAATTTTAAATTATTCTATTAACTCTTTTACAGCAAAAGGCAATGGTAAAATTAATGAACATTGTACAACAAGATATTATGGTGGGAATTCCCATGTGTGGGGAATCTGTAATTAATGACCATTGATTAATGAAACAACCACTAGGTTGTTGTTGACCAAAAATCTATAATTGAGGAATCATAATTATATAATTAAGGAATTCAAAAAGGACACCAGAGAAAGCATTTTCTTGTGTAAGGTTAGGTATACCGTGACTCGTGAAAAATTTACTAATAAGAATGAAAGAGTTCTAGTTAAATATAAATATTCCTCTCTGCATCTCTTAAGAATAAAAGAGTTCTAGTTAAATGTAAATATCTCTCTCTACATCTCTTAAGAATAAAAGAGTTCCAGTTAAATTTAAATATAAAAAAAAGGGGCTTCATGCGACAACAGAGAAAAGGAGAAAGAGAATTTTGGAGTGCTTAGATTGGGTATGTATATTGTCCTCCTTTTAGTATTTTTATATATTTAATAAATTTGATTCGGTGAATGCAATGAACGTTGTGGATTGGTCACACGTTCATTGTATTGAATTATGGGTAGAGGTCATTTATAGGGGAGGGGAATCTAAAATTTTGTAACTGTACTTGGTGTGCATTTGATCAAATTAGATTAGATCTGTATGGATCACATGATCCATAAAGCCAAAATATATAAGGGCCCTAATATTCAGATCGATTTAACCATCAGATGGGCCATATTATTTAGATCTAGAAGTGTTTGATAAAGGAATCTTAAATATTTTGCGTAAGTGTTGCTATCACTTGGTGTAGAAGGTCAAGATGGGCTATTGGTGAATGTGTGGTTAGATCCACACCACTCCTTAAATGCATAAAGGTAAGACATGACAAGACCTCAAGAATCTGAATGATCTGACCATCTGATGGACCACCCCGATCAAGTGATTATCATTCAATTTTATAATCTTATAAAGGAGAAAAAAAATATAATAGAAATTTGAATTATTTGATTATTTTGGATCTGGCCACCTAGGATGTTAATCAAAGGTGGGCCCCACTATGTAATACAAATAAATGAATAATAATACCGTTGATATAATTGATAGGATCCCGACATTCAAATCAACCTAATTACATTGCAGAGTCAATACTACCAAACTCAGGTGAGTGACCCGACTTGTCTCATAATTCATTAAAATTAAAATAAATCCTTGTGATTGTTTGATTGATTTACTGGTTTGAATATTTTGATATAATAATTGTACGATAAATTTATATGTGAACATTTTAATTGAGACAATTATGCCAAATATGAAAAATATGCATTATATATCATCCCTCATTCATTGCATTGCATAATGCATGGTCGATCCTAGGGGCCCTCCCTGGAAGAAATGTTGATCTTGGTTGAGCGTTACTAGATGCGGGCTATGCCCAAGCCTACCGAAAGGTGGAAGCCTACCCAACGGGTGGATACGGGTTGACGACCTCCAACCCAAGCAGATGGACGATCACCCCATCTGATGCATTCATACCCCATTTTACATTCATATCTTTGTACATGTATTTTTTTATTATTTTAATTGCTATGATTATGAACCATGCTGGGTTATATCACTAAGCTTGGCCAGCTTACATTTTTATTGATGGAAAAACCATACAGAGGAGCCATTAGCAGATGATGTGACGCAAAAACCGGAAGGATCTACTGTACCTGAGTATGACCCACCTGAAACATGGCCATACTTATCTAAGGATGAAGTGGCGGCATTGGAAAATTTTTAATTATATGTTTTATTTGGTTAGCACAGTTTAATTAACAAATAATGCATACTGGTATTTATTTTGAGACTTTAAGAAATTATTTAGCTTTATTTCTTTGGATCAATATTAGCATGGAACAAATATCATTATAGTATAATGGTATAATAAATGAATGATTTTAAGGTTTATTTTATTTTAAGGGTTATCAAAATTTATAAATGCTTAGTTGATTGGTGTTATGTATTATGTATGTGTGATTGAGATTATGGTGGACTTTATATTGAATGTAAATATCACATGCGATTAAACTGATTAAAGAATTAAGTTAGTATACTTTATGTATAAGTTACGAACCGAAACTCGGGTCTAAGGGTGCACACTCTGTACCCGAATTTTGGGGCGTGACAGTTTGGTATTAAAGCGTTAAATAAATCCCGCAAGTGACCTGTAGGGTATGAACCCCATACATGCATAATGTGTAGGTCTCTGGAATTAGAAACTTACCACTTTCCATTATAATGCTTAATGAGAATATATATATATATATATATATATATATATATATATATATATATATATATATATATATATATATATATATATATATATAAATATTTATTTTTATTATCTGAAGTGAAAATTTAACTTATTTATATAATTACATTCATTGGAGATGTAAATCTGGACCTTTGAACAAAATTTGAAGTAATTTAAGTTGTAATGTACTGCTGGACAGCAATGGACAACAAAAATCACCTATCTTTGAAAAAATGTAACTAAATAAATATGACTCTGATTTAAGTGATTCAAAGACCTAATCGTAGATATAGAAGTCTAAATTCAATAAAAAATAATTGAATAATTTAAATATAACAGATACTGTACTGATTTTAGGAATTAGTACAGACTAGTTAAAAATCATCTAAATTTGAACAAGTCTGATTGCAACAATTTTTGAAAATTCTGTGGTTGTCTGATTGAGCTAAAATTTTGTGAAAATGTTATATACTCATGTAACAACTTTGAAAAAATTTTTGAGATATATTTGAAAATTTTAATCATATAAACCAATGATTGGAATAGTAGCTACAGATAGTGAACTGGTTTGTTCATAATGTAGCATTACTAACTTGATGATTTGAAGAATTTTTCTTGTTAATAGTGCTAAGGTATTTTTATAATATTTAATATGAATTAGAGAATATATAAAGTCTACTGAATTATTAATAATTTATCTTATAGGAGTTATGACCCCTAAGAAGACACGTAGTATTCGTGACTTATTACCATCCATAAGTACACCTCTCCCAGATACTCCCTTACCAAATCCTTCTATTCTCGAAGAATCTGGAACAACTCCTGATGAGCAAGACGAGAATGAAGTCAATGAAGTAGGGCAAGCTCCTCCACTGCCTCCTCCTCCAGTTAATATGGCAGATGTTGGACCTAGTACGCAACTCCCGTTATCCCCAACCACTATTCGAACTAACCTCGCGGGACCAAATGTTCAGCCGTGGGATGCTGCCTTTAGGTTGGTAGCACAAATGGCGGGAATGCTAAAACAACAACAGGAACAGTTCGCCGTTCAGTGGGACATGTTAGCCACCTTAAATCAGACACCCCAACCTCAACGGAACACATCTTCACTAAGGTTTGATCAGCCTCGTGAGGTAGATTTGCTTCAAAGGTTTACAAAGTTATGACCACCAGTATTCAAGGGTACATCTGACCCATCAATAGCATTGGTTGAAGCAGATTGAGAAAGTACTAGAAGCCATGAACTGCCCTGATGATCAGAAAGTTAGATTGACGTCCTTTATTCTTCAGGGCGAAGCCGATGTATGGTGGAGAGCTGCAAAAAGAATGGTTCCAGCTAATCATGTGTGGACCTAGAATGAATTTCAGGAGAAGTTCTGTGAGAAACATTTTCCTAAAGCGTACCGCATCCAAAAGATGGCGGAATTTTCAAAGCTAGAACAAGGTTCCATGTCGGTAGCCCAGTATGAAGCAAAATTTGCTGAATTAGCAAGTTATGTGCCAAAAGTAATGGAAGATGAAGATTATAAGATTACAAAATTTGAAGAAGGGTTAAGACATAATATCAGAACAAAATTTTGTTGCATGGATGTGAAGAAATACTCAGAAGTAGTCGATAAGGCCTTACGAGCAGAACAAGATACATAGCGGTTTCTCAAATCTCGTGTACAGTTAAAAGAAACAGGACAAAGAAATAGGCCGACACTTACCCAACACCAGCCACCAGAGAAGAAACCCAGAATGGAAATTCAATCATTAACACCGAGAACCCAAGAGCGATATTTTTCAAGAAATTGTGCGTACTGTGGTAAGTGTGGTCACATGGCTCAGGTGTGTAGAACTAAGATGAGAGATATGGGTATAACGCCTCTTCAACAGATACCACTGCGATTGCAACTTCCAGCATCATCTCAACCAACAAGTCAGACATCGCAAGCATCACATACCCAACCGCCTCGACCACAGTAGAATCAGCAAAATCGACCATCTCCATCAATTCCTCAAGGCCAAGGGAATCATCCCAACAGGTAACAGCCACCACTTGCACGGGTTTATTCCATCTCATCTAAGGAGAATCTAAAAGAAAATAATAATGTTGTGGAAGGTATGATCGAAACGCATGGTACTCTGATTTTTGTATTATTTGATTCTGGGGCTTCTTTATCTTTTATTTCATCGTCGTTAGTATCTCGGTTAAGATTGAAGTCAGAAATCCTAGATAAGCAAATTTTGGTAGAATTCCCCATCGGTAAGTCAATTATTTTGGACAAAATATGTAAATCTATTCCTCTTATGATAGGCGATATTTCTATATTAGCTAATTTAATAGAAATGAGTATGGCAGGATACGATGTTATTCTCGGAATGGATTGGCTCACTCGAAATCATGCGACGTTGGATTGTTATGCGAAGACAGTTACCTTTGCAGCTCCAGGAAGAGAACCACTTATGATTCAAGGGAAGAAGAAGAATGAGAAGATCGAGCGTGTTGTGACATTGATTGGTAATGAGAAATAAGAAAAAATGGTGGATTTGATTTTGGTTGTGCAGGAATATCCTGAAGTTTTTCAAGATATACCAGGACTACCACCTCGGCGAGAAGTGGATTTTGGTATCGATCTCTTACCAGGATCGACACCAATATCTATGTCTCCATATCGAATGACGCCTATTGAATTGAAGGAGCTGAAGGAGCAGCTGGAAGATTTGAGGTCCCGAAGATTTATTCGACTAAGTACTTCTCCGTGGGGTGCGCCAGTACTTTTTGTAAATAAAAAGGATGACACTCGACGGTTGTGTATTGATTATCGCCGCTTAAATTAGATGACGATTAAAAATAAGTACCCATGACCCCGTATAGATGATTTGTTTGATCAGTTGAAAGGAGCTCGATATTTTTCTAAGATCGATTTGAGATCAGGTTACCACCAATTACGTGTTAAAGAAGAGGATATCTGTAAAACTGCTTTCTGAACACGTTTTGGTCATTATGAATTCTTGGTTATGTTGTTCGGGTTGACCAATGCACCTGCGGTGTTTATGGACCTGATGAATAGGGTGTTCCAGTCTTATCTGGATAACTTTATCATCGTATTCATTGATGACATTCTGATTTACTCGAAGACCAGTGAAGAGCATGAACTACATCTAAGGACGGCGTTGCAGACTCTAAAAGATAATCAGCTATATGCTAAGTTTTCTAAGTGTGAGTTCTGGAAGGAGAGTGTTAAATTTCTTAGGCATATTGTTTCAGAAAAAGGTATTGCGGTTGACCCTATGAAGATAGAAGCTGTAGTGAAGTGGGAACAACCCACAAGTGTGTCAGAAGTTAGAAGCTTTCTTGGGCTCGCTGAATATTATAGAAGGTTTATTAAGGATTTTTCAAAGATTGTCGGACTGCTAACAAGTTTAACTCAAAAAGGAGTGCCCTTCAAGTGGACTGAAAAGTGTGAAGAAGCTTTTGCTGAACTGAAGCAACTCTTAACCTCAACTCCCATTCTAACCCTCCCGAAGGATGGGTTGGTATTTGAAGTTTACACCGATGCATCAACTAAAGGTCTGGGTTGTGTATTAATGCAAGGGGGCAAGGTGATCGCATATGCATCAAGGCAGCTTAAACTCCATGAGCGTAATTATCCAACCCATGACCTAGAGTTGGGTGCTATTGTATTTGCGTTGAAGATTTGGCGGCATTACTTATATGGCGAACAGTTCGAGCTTTATACAGATCACAAGAGTTTGAGGTATCTTCTCTCAGAAGGACTTGAACATGAGGCAGAGAAGATGGATGAAATTTCTTAAGGATTATGATTTCTCATTGTCCTATCATCCGGGTAAGGCTAATCTGGTTGCTGATGCTTTGAGTAGAAAAGAATATAAACAAAAGAGTGTAGCCAGCTTAATGGTACACGAATGGGAAATGTTGAATTTCATTAGAGAGTTTGATATTTGATTGAATTTTCAAGAAAAGAAGATTTGCATATGTAACATTATGATAACACGGACTCTTGTGGAGCAAATAATTGAAGCTCAAAGGAATGATGAGTGGTTTTTAAAAATGATAGCCAAGTATCAAAATGATAAGACTTCAGATTGGAGTATGGGGGGACGATAAAGGAATTCGGTATCGAGGTCGACTCTGTGTGCCTAATATTCCAGATCTAAAAGACGAGATTCTAAATGATGCGCACCGAACTAAGTTTACAATTCATCCGGGAAGCACAAAAATGTATCATAGTGTGAAACGATCATTTTGGTGGCCGAATATGAAGAGAGAAATCGCTAATTATGCGTGGAGATGTTTTGTGTGTCAGTAGGTAAAGGCAGATCATCAGAACCCATCAGGATTATTGCAGCCTCTGAAAGTACCTGAGTGGAAGTGAGATTGTATTTCTATGGACTTTATAGTCGGTCTTCCTAAGACACAAAAGAAGCACGATTCAATTTGGGTAATTGTCGATAGACTAACCAAGTCAGCGCACTTTATTCCTATCCGTATTAATTATTTAATGGAAGAACTCGCCAAGCTATACATCAAAGAAATAGTGAGACTTCATGGTGTCCCTAGTTCTATTGTATCGGATCGAGACCCACGTTTTACTTCGCGATTCTAGACAAGTCTACAGGAAGCTATGGGTACGACTACGGACTACAGCACATCATATCATCCACAATCTAATGGGCAAACGGAACGTGTGAATCAAGTATTAGAAGACCTGTTATGTGCATGCGCTCTGGATTTCAAGGGGAGCTGGGACGACAACATACATTATACCGAATTTGCCTACAACAATAGTTACCAAGCAAGCATTGGTATGGCTCCGTACGAAGTCTTGTATGGACGTCCTTGCTGAGCGCCTAACTGTTGGGCCGAGGTAGGTGAGAAATGCTTAATTGGGCCAGATGTTGTACAAGAAGCTGCTAAGAAAGTTGAAATTATTAGAAAGCGACTACAAGCTGTTCAGAGTCGTCAAAAGAGCTACGCCGACAATCGAAGACGAGATCTAAAGTTCACAGTAGGAGACCACGTGTTTTTGAAGGTTTCTCCCATGAAGGGATTGATGCGATTTGGTACTAAGGGAAAACTCGCACCACGTTTTATCGGATCATTTGAAATATTAGAGCGGATTAGAGCAGTGACATATCGGCTCGCATTACCCCCTCAGTTGGCCAGTGTCCATAATATTTTCCATGTATCGATGCTATGAAAGTACAAGAGAGATATTCTCATGTGATTAACTGACAAGATCTCGATTTACAGGAAGATACATCTTACGTGGAGAAACCAGTTCGAATATTGGATCGTAAGGAGCATGTGTTGTGCACTAAGACAGTGCACTTAGTCAAGGTTTTATGGAGTCATCATGAAGTAGACGAAGCATTTTAGGAGCAGGAAAAAGAAATTCACGAGAAATATCCTCATCTCTTTGAGCAGTAGTTTCAGGTAAATTTCGAGGACGAAAATTTTCTTTTAGGGGGTAGAATGTAAAGGCCGTGAAAAATTTACTAATAAGAATGAAAGAGTTCTAGTTAAATGTAAATATCCCTTTCCGCATCTCTTAAGAATAAAAGAGTTCTAGTTAAATGTAAATATCTCTCTCCGCATCTCTTAAGAATAAAAGAGTTCCAGTTAATATATAAAAAAAAAGGGGCTTCATGAGACAACAGAGAAAGGGAGAAAGGGAATTTTGGAGTGCTTAGATCGGGTATGTATATTGTCCTCCTTTTAGTATTTTTATATATTTAATATAATTTGATTCGGTGAATGCAATGAACGGTGTGGATTGGTCACACGTTCATTGTATTGAATTATGGGTAGAGGTCATTTATAGGGGAGGGGAATCTAAAATTTTGTAATTGTAGTTGGTGTGCATTTGATTAAATTAGATTAGATCTGTATGGATCACATGATCCCTGCAGCCAAAATATACAAGGGCCCTAATATTCAGATCAATCTAACCATCAGATGGGCCGGGCGCCCCATCTGGAGGGAGGGCAGCAGCAGCCTGATGGTCTTCCTCAATTGAAGGCAGCTGCAGGAGGAGGGAGTTATCTTCCTCAGAGATAAGGGATGGGACAGCGAATGACGCGGGGGGGGGGGTGGGCGCTATGGCTACGTTGTGGTCCTCAGCAGGATCAGAGAACAACAACGTTTGCAGATAACGGACCGCTTCTTGCTTGATGGAGGCTTGGTTGGACGATAGCTCCCCTGAGGCAAGCTTAATTTGAAGAATACCTGATCTTCTGATTCTGTCGGAGGTGGAGAGGTAGAAGAATTTTGTGCTCTTGTCACCTTCTGACAATCAGTTGTTGCAAGACTTCTGCTTCCAAAATATTTCACCAGCTAGTTCCAAAAGCTTGGATTTGGCTTCACCAATTTCTTCTGCAGCGATGTTTGAGAAGGGGGCCTGGGCCATGGCTTCTAGCTGAGATAATTCCTATTCGGCGGCTTTAATGTTATGAAAGATGTTCCCAAAAATATCCCGGTTCCAGATTTTTAGACTTGTCTTAATTTTCTTGAACTTGAGGAGAAGGTTTGTCATGGGATGATCAGACATTGGCAGGGACCAAGCCTCTTCGATTGTATGGGAGAAGGAGGCATCAAGCAGCCATATGCGTTGAAATCGGAAGGGCTGCGGGGCCTGCAGGATGAGCCCCGAAGGAAACGAGGAGAGGGACGTGGTCCGAGTTCATTCTAGCCAGATGTACGCGGTCTGATTGTTAGGGAATTGGATGACCTGATCCATCCATGAACTGGCCTTGTTTCTTATAACCCGTCCCCGTATGACATGGATGGGATGGGTATGATTTTCTGATTAAAGAGATTCCGTAGGGCGTGTTTGGCGTGGGAACCGATGGGAGTAGGTGGATTTAAGTGGGATTGGATTCCGAAAGCCGTCCATCACATGTTTGAATGGCTGAATGAGTATCCAGCACTTGTGCCAATTTCCATGTAGATGATCATGGCTACTAATTTTATAAGCTATTGATTGGATGGTTTGGATGATCCTATCCCATCGTTGTGATTGCCTATGAAATGTGTGCGGGACACTATCAATAGTGTTCCCATGCAGCAAAGACCATGTAACGGTTTCCCAGTAAAATATCAAACATGATATAATACAAAACATTCAAATAATTTTCCCTCCACAAAACTGCCACCAACGGGCCGAAACTGCAATCAGATCATCGGATCTTCTTCATACTTTTCCGCTTCCATCAAGAGATTTAACCAAAAACTTCTGAGATTGTCGTGGAACGGGTCACTTGGAAACTCGGAATCTCCGTTCAAAACTGGGGAGAACTGCGGCTGAAGCAATTGTTCCACTGTAGCAGACAAATCAATATATTTTTCCACGGTGATTCTGTTGCAATTCAAGGAATTGCTGCTTATCGGAGACGAATTGGCAGAAGACTGTGGCTGGTACATGTGAATGTAGCTGGAATTTTCGGATCTTGGGATGGTTGGAACATTCAAGGGTGAGAGGACAGATCCTAACGTTTCCTTTGAAGCCCCTACGTTACATATGGATATTTCCATGGCGGGCTTGTTGGTTTCTTGGGTCATTGGATTTTGTTTTCGTCGTTTTCTCAGGTGGCTGTACCAAACGTTTTTAATTTCATTGTCGGTTCTTCCTGGTAGAGTTGCCGCGATCATAGACCATCTGTAAACAAGGAGTGTAAGATACATTTATGTAATTATTTGGATTAGAAGAACCTGAATGTAACTCAAAATCTTTGGATCTTAACAAAGAAGTGAAATGCTGAGGAGATTTACACAGGCTAGGTTGACAAGGTGATTTGTGGTTTACATGTGTTCCCCCCTTCCCCCGTGAATATAGACAGTTGGTTATTGTTTTTCCAAATTGAATTATTCTAAAACAGGTGTGACCCTCAACACATATAAGAAAATTAAACTAGTAATCCAAACTATGGGTTCTAGTGTACATGCATCGCAAAACAATATTACGCTTATGTGCTTATCTAATTATTAGATTGTTGGGCATTTACTGGACATTTCAAAATAAAAATTTTCCAATGGTCTTATTTTAAAAAAATAATAATAAAATAAATAAATAAATAAATAAATAATCAGAGGTTAGGTCATTCAACCAATCTTATTTTTTGACAGCAACTTAGTATTGGGATTGTGCCCTCAAAAACCAATGTTTATACTCTCTAACTCTCATAAGTAATGGTGCATTCATTCATTAGCTTCATTAATATTTGTCAAACAAAAACATGTTATGAAAATGGGTTAAGGAGATGGTCTCCTCTAGTTGTCATTCAAAACTCGAGATTGGACACAACAATGAATGGCCAAGAGAGAGTTGTGTTCCATGGATATTAATAACTATTAGCCATGATCACTTAATTAGCTATAGGACAAACTTGTTCTATTTTGTTTTGGTCATCCTGTGTGAGGGGATTGTTGATGAGTTAGGATCGAAGGTGTACACCATCAAGTGCAACAACGAGTCTGTGTGCCTTCCCCCAGACTTCTCCCAACCCCACATAGAAGTGTGTGTGTGTGTGTGCAGGCACCATGGGAATGAATTCATTGTTTTAAACCTATTGGACAATTATATTGGCAGGGGTAGGATTGTATCAAACTCTTGATCAAGTGGCCCATCATGCATGAACAAGGTTAACTTGTGGACGCAATAGCTATCATTAATTCCTAGTGAGTTCAATGTTTTTCAATCTTTAGATTTTAATTTAATCATTGATTTGTCATAACTTGAGCTTTATGAAGATCTAATGGTTAACATCTTGTTATTTATACCTTAGGCCGAAATGGGATATCGGTAAAGGATGTGGGCATGGCCAGTGGAGGATTTGATTAATTGGAATGCATGGTTATTACATGACCATTGACTTTTGACGCAATGGGGCACTTACCATTAAGGTATTTTTCCCGCAACCCTAACTGTTCGTTACATATAGATCATATCTTTGAGCAAGATGATAGAAAAGGTGGTGTGCTCCAGCCTTTGTGAAAAAATAAAATAAAATAAGAAAGCCTTGATGTCCTAAGCCCCTTTAAGCATCACTTTTAGAGAAAAACGAAAGCAAGAAGTAGATAATAAAGATATTCCAATCTCTCCCGCTTCACGTGTGGAACATGTGGAGACGGTGGTTGGATTGCTCTCCTGTGCTAACCTGGCCCATATGGCTCTCGTGCGTCAGCCTGGCCCTACTCTAGGGCTTACATGTGGGACTATTCCTACTTTTGGGATAGAATTAGAGGTGGGCATCGAGCTGAGTCGAGTCGAGGTGGGCCAAGCTTGGCTTGGCTTGTCCATGATGTACTCGAGTTCGAGCTCAAGCTCGAGCTTGGCCTCGAGCTCAACATTAAAGCTTGACTTGTTTGCCAAAGCCGTCGAGTCGAGCTAATAGTTCGAGTCAAGTCAAGCTCGAGCTTGTTGGGTGAGAGAGTAATGGATTCTGTTCTTGATCCTCCTCCATTGATGCAAAATTCAAAAATCTTAAGAGAATCAAAGTAAAACCCAATTAAAAAAACCAAACAAAGCTTCGAATTGAATGAGGAAACCTGTAAGAACTGATCTATTCTTGATCTTCTTCCACCAGTAGAAATCCAAGTACTAGAAAAGAAACAGAGCAGAACATAGATCAAAAATCCAAGTAAAGAGCTCTAGCCAATCAGATTATTGGATTTCGTTGAAGCTCTAACAAATCTGAGAAGAACCCATCTCGAATTTCTTGGGTTTCTCACCTAAGAAGTAGATCTCAAGAGATTGAAATTATACTATTGTGGAGCTGAAATGAAAACCGGTGGCGGTGGTCAGGGCAGGCGTTCAGCTGGTAGTGGGCAGAAAAAGAGAAGAAAGGGAAAGGGAAGGGGGTGTGTGCGGTCGGGTAAAGACTCTAGGGTTTGTTTGTTTTTTTTTTTTTTTTTTTAAATTTTTTTTAAATTTTTAAGTTTAAACTTAAACTTATATATATATATATATATATATATATATATATATCTATATATATATATATATATATATATATAAATATTTAATATATTTATTAATCGAGCTGAGTCGAGTGAGCTTTTCGAGCTAGCTTGACTCATGAACAGCCCAAGATAGAATGGAGAAAGACCTTTTTGGCATGACGGATCTGCATCGACATTCTTCGCCTATAAACGACATTAATCAAGATAATCCTTATACGAGTTGGATTTTTTGTTTATAGAAACGTGATAAAATATAAATGAATATCTTTAAGTTAATTAAGATTAAATCTGATTTTTTTTTCAAAACTTTTATTTTCCGCTGGGTTTTGATTTAAAAAAAAAAAATAAAAAAATTAACTAACCCTTAACGAAAATGAGTTTCACAATTTAGTTAGTTTAATTTGAGTTAATACATGCTAGGTATAGCTATTCTATGTGCCTGCAAGTTATGCGTCTTACAAGGCCAGAGTATCAAATAACTCCATATGGTGTACATGCAGGATCCAAGCTTTCCATTAGTGCACACTGAATAGATCTTCCAGCTAGAAAATCATGCCTTTTCACTCCTCTCGTTGGCCCCAATATACAACAAAGGGAGAGTTAGTCAAGCAATATTATTTTTAGTACAAGAACTCAAAATTGTGGTCCACCTGATGGAAAGCCAGAGATCACTCACTTGGCAAGCGTTCCTGAAGGTGGATGGTGAGGCTCCCTGAGTGCATGTTGCCATTTGGGTCTATTGATATAAAATGGTTTTTTTTTTCCTACTTATTATATAAAGAAGCTTTACCTAACTCAAAGTGGTTGAGATAAGGCTTAGATAATGACGATGATACAAAGAACCTTGTAAAATTCATGTTTCTAATATTGATATGAATTCAAATCTGGATCCGAACTTGAATCTGCTCTTGATTCTGAAGGCTTATGGGCTAGCAAACTACTGAAAATCATGCCTAACATTCAGATTAAAAAGCAGAAAAAGAAAAGAAAAGGAAAGCTCTTACAAAGTGAAAGTTGATCGATCCATACCGATTACCAAGCAGTTCATGCAATTCAATGATAGTCTCTTCCTCTTCCTTGCTATAGTTCCCTCTTTTAACATCTGGTCTCAAGTAATTCATCCACCTGAATCTGCAACTCTTCCCACACCTTAATAAGCCTGCAAGGAAAAAAAAGAAGAAGAAGAAGAAGAAGAAGAAATTAAACACAGTGCTGGAATCTAGAAATTTTCTGAGCCCCAGTATTTTTAAACAACAGAGAGAATAGAGAAAATTAGAGCCCCTGGATGTTGCATGTTTAATTACCTGCTTTTTTAGGAAGAGTTGGCCAGTTCCTAGGTCCATTTCTCTCAACGTAAGCCATGAGCATCTCATCTTCTTCTGGTGTCCATGTCCCCTTCTTCAATCCAACCTTCTTACAACAAGGAGCTCTCACCATCCTCTCAACACAACACCCTTCTACCCAAATTCCAAAAATCTTATTGCCCTTCATGCAGGCCACGGCAATTTTATCTTAACATGGGAAGGCGACTTTAAGATCAACGGTGGAAAAGTCCACAATTGGTGGGGCCGACCAAGAAGACTTCTTAACATTTTTGTTTCTTTTTCATTTGTCGAATCGTACCACAATTGGTTGGGCCCACCAAGAGATCTCCCTTGGTTCTTGTACTGTATTTTAGGACGGAGGGAATGTAGTTGGACATAAACAGAACCCGTATAGCATAATATATTGTTGGAGGACCTTTGCTAAGCCACGCACGTGTACAAGCTGGTTAATGCACACGACCCCACATATCTCCTCATCACAGACAGGTTCAATCCAAGCCATCCATCATATGGAACTCTATGTAACTGCTACTCTCAAAATATAAATTAGTCCACTCAATCGGTAGAAAAATTATAAATAATTGAATGGTTGGAAAAATTCGGTCAATCTTTTCAAAACTATACATTTGTTCATTTGATTCTGGTCCACCTGAGTAGAGGGTATGTAAATAATGGTACAGTTCTGATGGATGGATTGGATATTGCACCTGTCTACTGGTATTTTATTTTATTTTTAAGGTGGAAGCCACTGCCTTGATTGATGAAGCAAGATGAACGAAAGGAGATTCGGGTAGGCCCCACAAGGGTTAGCCAAACCTATCATGTGGACAGAAAAGAAAGAGCAAATCTACAAGGAAAAGCAGGAAAATTGAGCCGACAGAATGAAAAAGACTGTAGCTAACGGGCCAGCAAAGCTCCGTTTGGAGTATGCATCGAGAGGCCATTTCAGTAAGAATTATTATATAATGTTCCGACGGACTGTGGTGGACCGTACCCGTGTGCAAATCCATGGTATGGATAGAACATAAAGGTTGAATGAACAGACTAGATTCATTGAGAATCTAGAAGTCATAGACAAAAGATTAAAAAACAGCTATTCAATTTTGTCGCGTTGCCTATTTTCCATCTCAGCTGTCCAGTGGAAGACTATCTACAGCATCCACGGCGGGATGATATTAACAGTCTCCTCGGTCCGTGAATCCATAGAAGTGAAGCACAATCTCAAATGATCCAGACCATTTATCCAACTGCCAGTAGCTTGGATAGACCATACGCTCAATGTCTCAAAATTGAAAGATCCTGGACATCCAACCTTTGGTTTTTCTCTGATGAGCGTGGATAGATGTCAGAGAATTGTTACACCATGCATGCTTATCATGCATGGGGTAGGAATCATAGGACCCTTGATCCAAGCCCAATGGTGCAGTGATCCAGACGAGTGATGTATTTGGCCCAATTTGGAAATGCCTTGTGCTGAAAATATACTTCAGGACAATCAGAACGTTTCAATTCTGGCCTGAAAATAGATGGCTACAGTGACATGTGTTACCGATCAACTGAAAAAAGTTCCAGATTGGGATTTATTTAATTTGGATGATCAGCTTAATCTTAACCATTGAGAAGGGCTAGCTAGGGTGCTTTAGCACATGAGATGTCCATTGCCATCTCTCAAGAGTCGTTCCTTCATATGGATGGACTGGAATCTTCTAAAACACCTTTTTCATGCGGCCGTAAGTATACAAAACACCCGAGCTTTGCAGGCCGACTGTGTTATCTGTGTAACATCTACTCCATCCATCATGTGTGGTCCTCAATGTTAGGTCCTAGCGCAGAAAATCATCCAGAAAGATAACTCATGTGAGCTACACCACAGAAAACAAAGGAGATGAGACACCAACCATGGGTTTGTGTGTGGGATCTTTTATCACACATGTTCATAGGTTCAGCTTACAAGGATGAGGGCAAAATGCAAAAATCGGCCTGATCTGAACTTAGTTGAGCCACACATTCAAAATTTGGAGGTTTCAGGGATAATTCTACATTGTTTTCATTGGTGCGGCTAATATAAGTGTTTTTATTTTATTTTTATTTTTTATTTTTATAAATGGGACTGAGCTTTTCTATATACCAGGAAATACCTGATAGACAGGTGGATTTCACGTATACAACGGAGAGGGTATCCAAGAGCTTTGGTGTTTTACGGACTGAGTCAAATGTGTGTCATCGAAAACTTCATTACCAGATGGATCATGTACATCATCAAACTACGCTCTAAGGCGTGGAGACTAATAGTCCTCTGGTAATTAATATACAGATCCATGGTGCAATTATTCTAAAATCCATGGGTCAAATTGTACCCAGGATCCACCATGTGCGCCTCAATTGATCAGTCGACTTGGTGCCCTCATTTTCCTACTATCAGTAAATGGTGGGAGGGACTCTTAGGCCTGTTTGGATACCCCACCAAATAAGTGTTAAATATCATCACCACCTCTCTTGAATATTCCGGAGTCTTTTGGAAACTTTCAGACATTTCTGAAAAATTCTAGAATTTTATAAAATCTTTCGAAAACTTTTAGAGTTTGATAGAGTTTTCTTAACTCTTATGGAATATTCTGGACTATGCTAGAACCTTTCGAATTCTCTTACAATGTTCCAGAATATAATAGAACCTTATATGATATTTGGAAACTTCTAGAACTCTTTAAAGTTGTGCTGATTCTAGAATCTTAAATAGTCCTATATAAATATGGGAAGAGTCTCATTATGTACATACATAAACAACAAAGAGTGAGTTCAAGAGTGAAAGCAATGTGTTCAAGTCTTAAGAATTCAAAAGCGTTTTTTCTTGTGTATGAGAGTCGTCATTCAAGAGTGATAGTTTGTGAGTGTTATAAAGTGTACCCTTATTATGTACAAGTATTTGTAATAAATAAAATTATATTTACTTGTTGTATTCAACTCTTCAATTTGGTATCAGAGTGAGGTTTGGTTGGGATCAATTTTCTAAGGTGATCGTGCACGGTTTGGAGACTGTGAAGTTTGTTGGCCCGCTTAGTAAAGGGAGTGATAATCACACCAAGTCACGATAGCGGATCTTGTGAACACAACAAGCGGAACCACGAGGCTTAACAACCACAACTATCAAAGTTGAAGGAGTCACATTAAGTCCTACCTTGAAGGGCAGGACTTGTGGGAGGTTGTTAATGGGAATGAGATTACCCCACCTCCTAAGGAAAATGCTGAAACACTTTGAAAGTATAAGATTAAGGCCGGGAAGAATAAAGGATGACGACACACCCAAGATGGCATGGGACACCTTTGCATCATTGTTTTTTAAAAATAAATGATGCTCAACTTCAATATTTGGAGAATGAGTTAATGTCCACCACACAAGGAGATAAGACTATAAGCGAATATTTTACAAGAGTAAATGATTTATGCCGAGAAATTTCAGAATTGAATCCTAAAACAAATATTCATGAGGAAAGAATAATGAAGATCATTATACACGGGCTGAAGCCCGAGTATAATGCTTTTATCATGGTAATACGATGTTGACCTACTCAACCTACTCTCATAGAGTTAGAGAATTTGTTGGCCAATCAAGAAAGTTTATGCAAACAAATGGCAGGAGTGTCGATAAACAAAGAAGAGGAAGCACTCTACTGCAATAATAAAAAAGGCGGACATCGACAGCAGAACAGAAAAGGCGAACAAAGTCAGTAGAACTTTGAAAAGTCCAAGAAGAGATAAGAGCAAGGAAAAAGTCCTCGGACAGGGAGAGTTCAATTCGATAGCAACACAAATAAACAACGATCATCCGTATCTCGAAGGTATGATATAAAGTGTTTCAATTGCGGCAAGAAAGGTTACTTTGCAAAAAATTGTTGGTTCAAGAAAAAATCAGTTGAAGGTAACTTGGTGACTTCTAGAAATCACCAAGAAGACAGTAAAGATGACTGAGACTTTCAGGCATACTTAGCAGTGTCTGAATCCATCAAAGGAAATTGTTTAGAGAATGAGATAGATTTTGATGAACCACTCAAGCAGTCTAACACAGTCACTGACGAAGTAGCTGGTTCCTCAATAGTGATAGAGACGGGTGAAATATCCCTTGCTGTAGTTTCTAATCAAGGAACTATCAACTACAGTGATGATTGGATCGTTGATTCAGGGTGATCAAATCACATGACAGGTAATAAGAAGAAACTGTTAAGTTTATCTATCTTTAAAGGAGATCGGGTGGTGGTAATAACTAATAATTCAAGGTTGCCGATAACTCAAGTAGGTACGACTACTATCACACCTCGATTTATCCCTAATCGAGTAAAGTTGCAAGATGTTTATCACGTGCCAGAGATGAAGAAAAACCTGTTGTCAGTATCACAACTAACATCTTCTGGTAATTATGTGGTATTTGGATTGAAGGATGTTAAGGTGTACCGAAACCTTAAACCATTAGGTACACCTATCATGGAAGGACAACGCTTGGAGTCAATCTATGTAATGTTAACTGAATTAGCTTATGTAGATAAGACTCAGAAAAATGAGACTGCAGATATCTGGCATGCACGTTTAGGGCACATGAGTTATCATAAGCTGAAGATAATAATGAAGAAGGTTATGCTTAAAGGTCTTCCCCAACTGGATGTTCGAGAAGATATAATTCGTGCAGGGTGTCAATATGGCAAAGCACACAATTTGCCATATGAAGAGTCAAAGTTTAGAGCTAAAGAACCCTTAGAGCTTGTCCACTCAGACGTGTTCGGACAGGTAAAATAGGCATCGGTTAGTGGCATGCATTACATGGTGACTTTCATTGACGACTTCTCAAGGTATGTTTGAGTTTACTTCATGAAAGAGAATTCAGAAACTTTATTAAAATTTAAAGAATTTCGGGAGAAGGTCGAAAGTGAGTTCGATAGAAGGATCCGATGCTTACGAACGGATAATGGTGGAGAATATACATCGAATGAGTTCTCAAATTATCTAAAGGAGTGTAGAATCTGACGACAATTGACTTGTTCGGGCACTCCACAACAAAACGGCGTTGCTAAAAGGAAAAAAATTGTTACCTTGTAGAGATATGTCGGAGTATGCTACATGCTAAGAATGTGCCCAGCCGATTCTGGGCAGAGCTGTAACGACTCGTAAATTTTTGTGCAAAGACCCGAGTACCACCTCAACCAGAAATCACTTAGGATTAAATCCTTTAGAAATTTGACAAAGTTAACTAAGTGCTAAACTAGATTAGCCATGAAATTCGTTTGAATCGCTTTAAATACGATCTGCAAGACCCAAAATTTGTAGAATCATTGACGCTAGGTTACCGTAAAGTCTAGGATCAAACTCATTACCCGACTGCTCTCAGGAGCACATTGAAACTCCGTATCAGATTTGGACCGCACATCGGGAGTCCGAATAATACGAAGTTATGGGCTTAGGACCACCTCGCTGGGCTTGACAACCATCTCGGAAATCGAATCCAGACAGTGTCCCACGGCTGTTCGCTTGAGTCCGGAGCGAGAAGTGTGAAAATACTTGATTTTCTTTACAAATAAAATATCTCAAATAGTAATTTGGCACGTGTCGCTTGCGGACATTTTGTAAGCAACCAGACCATCAGAATCTGACCCAAATACACCCTCGGATCAAGAAAAATTTCATAAACATATCCATGTACTTGAAATTTTAGATCGAGATCCGCTGACCGTTGAACTGAAATTGGTCCGCCACACGTGATCTGAGAATCCCACTGAAACGAAAACTTAACTCCACCTAGATCCAAGGATGGTAAGCTTAAGTCCAACCTTTGGCTCAAGGAGGCCCGCTAGAAGTCCTCCGTTGAGTTGGAATAAGGTCACTTTGGTTATAACCTAAGTATACCTTGACCATAAGTTTATTTCGGTGTGTTTTTAGGCTATATAAGGACCTTAGAACCCTCTCTCTCACAGCCATATGAATTTGAGAAAAAAATCCTAAGTAAGAAGAGAGAAAAAGAGAGAGGAAGTTAGAGAGTTGTGGGAGATCCTTCCTACTACTATCCCCTGCCGTTACACAAGCTGCACCACCCCATTCTCATCGCTTTCCCGACGATTCCGACTTCCTTTCTAGGTAAGAAACCCTAAACCTAATCTGTTTTGGAGTTGTAAAGGTTGTAGGTTATGAAATAGCTAACCTATTTCATTCTATAGGTTACCAAACTACCGAATACGGAAGCTTTGCAAACCTACCTGATTCGTTACGATTCTAAGACGAAAGGTGAGGACTTTAGGTGTATAGGTTATGGTTTTCAACGCTTTGAATGTCAGATAATGATAGATTCATGATCTGCATGCAATTGCACATGTATAAAGTGCTGTCTGTTTTCCGTTCCGATTAAAGCTGAAGAATATGGAATTTTACATACTCTAGGTATTTGTAGAAAGTACCGTATACATATAAATTTTGGAAATGTGTTTTCCATGATTATTTGTTGTATGAATATATTATATATGGATAAAATACTAATTTGGCGAAAGGACTCGTCCTAATACTTGTTTTGCTAATATACACTATGTATGTTGAAATAGTGTATTATAGAAAGTACGGTATATGTATAAATTTTGGAGATGTGTTTGCCATGATTATTTGCTGTATGAACATATTATATATACGTAAATTACTTGTTTGGCGAAAGGACTCGCCCTAATACATGTTTTGTTAATATACACTATGTATGTTGAAATAGTGTATTCTAAGTGTTTATGAAAATGCTTGTGAGAGTAAGTGCTTGGGTGATAGTGCCTTAGGTAGGTGTTGAGATGGGATTCTCAATTACCTTAGAGACGTATATGATTCCTCCATGTTTGTTGTTTACTTTAACTGCTTACTTATGAAATATATGTGTTTGTATTTCCTGTTTACATGGTGCTTTATAACATGCTTTATGACATGCTTGTTATCATGCTTGAATTACTTTGTTCATCATGCTTTATTCTACATGCTCTAAATAAGGATTGATTGAGTTTGGGACTATGATTGTAGTCCAGACAATCGGTACCAGACTTGAGATCGTGGTTGAGATTCATTTCGCCACGTAGGATGTGTTTAACGAACCTGAGTCGTACTTCAGTTGGCGACAGTGGTTAGGCCATGCGAAGTTCTTATGCACTTCATGTCGTTCAGTTGATGGTGCGCTCGAGCTAGTCAGGCTCGTCAAGTAGCCCGATATGTTTAATGTATGTTCACCATGTTTGGACGCTACTGCTTAAACCTAGGGTACCAAACTTACCAGTGAAATCCCGTTAACTATGGTACCAAACTTACTAGTGAAATCCCGTTAACTATGGTACCAAACTTACCAGTGAAATCCCGTTAACTATGGTACCTCGATCCGCTAAGACTCATGAGCCGGGCATGATGGTATGGGACACCGTGGTAGAGCTGTCGGCCTACGCCGAGGCCACATGCCTCCCCATAGTGACCATTGAGCAACCAGACTCGTGAGCCAAATACGGTGGTATGGGACACTGTATTCGAGCTGTTGACACCTACGGCAAGACCTATATTCGTGCTGACGGGCGACGAGCCCTTCGTAGTGTCTTCGAGTATACTCTGAGGTCTATGATTGGCGATGAGCCCTTCGCAACAGCTAGAGCATGAGTTGAGCCGGGTACGGTGAGACCTGTATTCGAGCTGACGGCCAGCGATTGAGCCGAGTACGGTGAGACCTGTATTCGAGCTGACGGCCAGCAATTGAGCCGCATACTGTGAGATTTGTATCCGTGCTGACGGGTGATAAGCCTTTTGTGATGCCTTCGCGATACCTCTCAAACCATAATATCATATGAGACTAACTAGGAGTGACGATCCTAGACAGGATCATGTTTGGGAATGATACAAGGGAGGTACCTTAGTTTCCCAATCCTGTTGTTTGAAATGAACTAATAATAACTCGGTAATCATGCTCATCATCGCATTGCATGTGCCTGGAAGATGTGGAGCACTGAGGGATGAAAGCATGCCACGAACGTAAGATGGTGTCACACGAGGGAGTGTGTGGTCAGGGCATGCATCATGACTGCATTCATACTCGCATTAATAAGAGTAGTTAGGAGTGTTTGATTTTAGTGTTTTATCATTACTGCTTGACTGAATTGATAACATGTTAACCTATGCTTTATTGTTCCATTGAGTTAGCTACTCACTCCCACGTTACGGGACGGTGTTGTACACACCAACCAGACTCTGTCTTAGGTATAGATGAGATGACGACTCAGGAGGCTGAGGCGGACTATGACGAGAACTAGGACGAGTTCTCATTTATGCAGTATTCTGGTGGCTTCGACTAGACTGCCTGGATCGCGGGGATTTCAGGATTTATCTTTTTAGTTGTATTTTGACCTTTTGATTCAGAAACAGTACATGTATATGGTTACTCAGTTAGTGTTCATACTCTGGAGATTAAGATGGTTTTGTTTCTTTACTTACCTTATATATACAGTTTCAGTCTTCCGCTTGCCTTTATATAATTGATCTGGAGTATGAATTACTGTTTTGGTATAATCTCACTCATGTTTATTGCTCTAACACAGACAACATTTAATCATCATTATCTATGTTGCATAAGTGATGTTTTGGAATTCGAGAGTTGAGTTGTTACTCGACCCTCGAATTTCAGGGCATTACAAGAGCGCATGCAAACGGTCGCTTATGTGATCAATAGGCTACCACAGACAAAACTAGGCTTTGTCTCACCCTTCGAGAAGCTATGAAACATAAAGCCCAAGGTGAGTCACTTCCGAGTATTCGGATGTGTATGTTATGTGTTTGTGTCTGATCACATGCGTAGTAAGTTCGATAAGAAGGCGATTCATTGCATCTTTTTGGGCTATAACAGTGAAAAGAAAGGGTGAAAATATTGCAACCCTTCAACTGGTTGGTGCTACACATTGAGGAATGTTGTCTTTGATGAAGCCTCATCATGGTGGTCACCACTGAAGGAGGAGCTGCTAAACTCTCAAAACTTAGAAGATGAAATGTATGAGAAGATGGGGGAGACAAGGAAGGAGAAGAATCTTCTAGTTCAACTAAGGAGTTAACGCCTTCAGCAGGAGATGGTAAGCAAGTGCCTAATATGTCTGGAACACCAGATAAATCTATGAGTCCGTGGCAAATTGGAGTACATCAAAGTAGTTCAGAAGAGCTTCGCCCGAGTCAATGGGAGGTTGCGGTAGACAACCCACCACTTAGGAGGTCAACTAGACAAATAAACCCTAACCCAAGATACGTGGATGCTGCCTTTACAGAAGAAGAGACCATGAAAGAACCAACGACATTTGAAAAAGCATCCCGAGACAGAATGACAGAAGGTAATGAATGAAGAGATTAAGGCATTGAACCAAAATCAGACTTGAGAACTATTTCCAAAACCCAAGGATGTGAAGACCGACGATCAAGTTGAAGACATACTCACAAAAGGACTTAGCAATGCTAAGTTCACCGAATTCATAAAGCAACTTGGCATGATGACCAAGGTAGAATTGTGAGAATTGGTGCTGAGGGGGAGTGTTAAATGTCATCACCACCTCTCTTAAATATTCCGGAGTCTTTCGAAAACTTTCAGACATTTTCAAAAAATTCTAGAATTTTCTAGAATCTTTTGGAAACTTCTAGAGTTTGATAGAGTCTTCTTAACTCTTCTGGAATATTTTGAACTATGCTAGAACCTTCCGGATTCTCTTAGAATGTTCCGAAATATAATAAAACCTTATAGGATATTTGGAAGCTTATAGAACTCTTTAGAGTTGTGTTGATTCTAGAATCTTCCATGGCCCTCTATAAATATGGGAAGAGTCTCATTATGTACATATATAAACAACAAAGAGCGAGTTCAAGAGTGAAAGCAATGTATCCAAGTATTAAGAGTTCAAAAGAGTTTTTCCTTGTGTGTGAGATTTGTAATTCAAGAGTGATAGTTTGTGAGGGTTGTAAAATGTACCCTTGTTGTGTACAAGTATTTGTAATAAATAAAATTACATTTACTTGTCATGTTCAACGCTTCAATAAGTAGTAAGCAACTACATTAGGTCCAAAGAGATTCAGATGACATCTTCCTGTGTTTGTTGCAAGCTGCCGTTTCAAAGGGAGGAATCCCTGGACCACCTATTTGCTGAAGGAGATCTCGTTGTCACCACATGGGGCCATTTCTCATCCATTCTCTCCATTGCTTGCTTGCCAAATCAGTCCACCAGGGGTCGGCTTACTCAGTGGTGGGCTTTGTCCAACGCCTCCTCTCCCCTAGGCGTCTTCAGAGGTCTCCTCCCGGCCCTTATCCTATGGGAGATTTGGAAGTCCTGGAACTCCCATCGTTTCGGTGAAGTGCCCATTTGTGCCCAGAAGACCATTCTCCAAATCCGTTCCTGGCTGTCCATTCTCTTCAAAGCCTTCCCTCTCCCTCCATGCAGAAGCCACGCGGATAGGGACGCCCTTGCCGACCTCCAGCTCCCAGGGGTCCCATCTCGTTCCCGCTCCCTTTCATTTGTGCGGTGGTCCAAGCCTGGCAATGGGAGAGTTAAGCTCAATGTCGACGGATCTTCTAGAGGTAACCCTGACCCGGCGGGGGGTGGCGGGGTCTGCCGAGGCGCCAAAGGGGAGTTCATCTTCGCTTTCGTTAGTGCTTATGGGCAGGGCTCTAGCTTTCTTGCCGAGGTCAAGGCTGTCATTCATGGACTTCAGATTTGTTCCAGCAAAGGTCTGACCTTAGTGGATGTCGAGAGCGACTCTCGTTCAGTGGTGGATGTCCTGACTAGCCCGGATGATGGCCCCTGGTCCGCCTATTACTGGAAGAGTACATTCAGAAGAGTTCGCACTCCAGGTTTCATTTCCATCACCCATTGCCCAAGAGAGGCCAATAAGGTGGCAGACAGCCTGGCCTGCTGGGCGAGCGCCACCCAGAGAACCAGCATTTTGGACAATGCTTCTGCGCTTCCTACCCGCACGCGAGGGGAACTGATCCTCGACAGAATGGGGCTTCCCTTGGTGAGAATTTCTTAGACTCTCAGCATTGTTTTCTCTCCAGGGGTGCTGTCCTTTTTGCAAAGTTTTTTCCTTTTGTGAAGATATCGATAGGTGGCCCCAGTCTTGTATGGGCCGACCCGAATGGCTGTACATGTTTCTTCTTTAATGAATTTCGGATGCCAGTGCCCTCCTTTTGTTGAAAAAAAAAAAAAAAAGAGTAGTAAGCAACTTATATGAGATAAGTAAGTTCGGTTTAAGATTAAACTTTTTTTATAATTATATTTTTTTTATTTTTTACTTAAAGTAACTTAATCACTTCACCTTAATAAATAGATATCAAGATAAGCTACTTGAGGCATAAGTAACTTATCTTAAGTAACTTAAGATCTAAACGCCAGGATTTCTACTTAGCATTTGGAGACTTTTGCTAGATTCCCTTCAACCGTTTTTCAGTGGTGAGAGATACCTACCAGAATTACTTTCACTAACATGCTAGAAACGACTTAACGTACATAAAATCTATGCCATTCATCATGTACAGCATCCTTTGTTAGACTTTGATCCCATAAATCAGGATGATTCAACGCTCATGTGGCCACTCCAACAAGACCATACCTAAAATTCTTCTATATTCATGTGGCATGACTCACTTTGAGTACTAGAATATTATGATTTTAGGGTAATTCTTTATCCTGATGAGGCAAATTGTATGAATGGACTAGATGCAATAGAAACATCACAGTGGGTCCTACACAAAACTAATGCAGGCATGGGGTGGCTTCTTTAATTAAGATTTGGTAAATCATGCATGGTTTTTGAATTCAATGGTTAAAATGAGGCAAACGTACCTGATGGACAGGTGGATCTCATGAAAGATTTGCATTAGATCAGCTCCCAAAATCAAGACATGAGGTTGTAGACAAGCTAATTAAAACGGAAACAGAAGAGACAAATGAGAAATGATCAGATACAGCTGCTTTAACATATGTTACCTTACATCGATTTTTCCATCCATCGTGTCAAATATCTAAAATAATCTATTTGTATGAAAGGCAGACCACACCATGACGATCACGCGATATGAAAATCAAGGCCAACTGACGCATAAGGTGGGGCAGCCCCAATGAACTAAATCAAACCGCCAGCTGACGTTGGTCCCACTCTTTGTGCAGATCAGACAGATTTTCATACCAGAATATCATCATGGTGTGGCCCATAGTATCGTAGGATATTCTACACATTTGACACGTTGAAGAGTTAATGGATGTATTGTAGCTTATTGTATAACAGCTGTATATGATAATTTCTGGAGTTCAGATAAACATCTATTTAATTGGATTTTTGCAATAGATGCATCGTACGTGGACACCTTTTAATAAGACCATTCATTTTAATGAAATCCTTCATTTAAAGTATTCTAAAATGTCCCATCGAGAAACCTTTGGAGTCAAAGTCAATTGCACTAATATGTCACACGGTAATGTGTGTTGCCGTTGGACGCGGAAGAATGGGTCACATTTGCTACTCTGCCATGTACCTGGATAGTCATACTACATCTACCGGTGGTGTATAGTCCAGCTTTCAAAAAGATAAGAAGTGGGGTAGGATAAGTGGACCCCCTTCATCCAATGAAGGGCTTAAGGAGATGAGGAAATTTATCATAAAGGCTTGATCAATGTATACACTGATTTCACTTGGGATTTTTATTTTTAAAACTCTTTCTTCCAACTTAGATACTCGAAAATGTACTATATCAATTCCCAAAGCAAGAAATGGGTACGTGCAAATCAATCAGGAGTTTCCAAATAAAATGAAGGGATTTGCTAATTCCACACGCATGTAGAGGCTTACACATCCAAACACAGGCACACATGCATATCTGAAACTTGCTTGGGCTCCAGTCCTTGCCCAAGTGGTAGACTCTGAGGAGTTTCAACACGAGGTCTTGGGTTCAAAACCCATAGGTGGTGAAATCCCACTATGGCATGCGTGGGTGTGTGGCGGGTGTGTAAAAAAAAAAAAAATAAAAAATTCCTTGCTTGGAAGATATAAGTTTATCATGAAGTTGGAACAAATGCTTAGTTCAGATTAAAAAATCAAACAATTTTACCCTTCAGGTCGGAATCTCCAGAACGAAATGGGCTAGATTTCAACTAATTCTTCGGTGTGCCAGTGGAATTAGGAAAAGGGACGTTGCAATGTATGTTCCAACACGCTTACCAGTTTCAACTACCAACTATATTGATTGACTAAAAGCTATATTTCATGTGAATATGGGAATTCTTGCCACTGGACATCCGATGAAAATTCTTAAACTTGGTTAAATTAACGGATGTAATTTGACAATTAACACTGGTCCTTCATTAAATTAATGGATGTAATTTGACAATTAACACTGGTCTAGCATCAGGCATCACACACACGCGGTTACGTCGTAAGTACTTTGTTTTTTTTTCAAACCCATTGAATCGCATCTTTAATCCTGACTTTAACAACTAAATAAAAAAAGTATTAAGGAAAGCCCCGTGTAGAACTGAAGAAGACATAACTCACATTGGAAATATGAGCAGGAAGAGACTATCTCAGGAAAGATACAATTAGATATTTAAAAAGGGAGGTGACTTGTAATTAGTATGGTGTTACACATCATTCAATTCAACATACATATCTTTGCGATCATTGGATTTTAGGTTTGGCCCATTATTGAAGTCGTGTTATCTCAATTTTTAGCAGTTGATTGTATAAAATCCAAGTTCTTTTAAGAAATGGATATGTTAGAATGACATACATTAAATCCAAGCTCGACGATGCTGAGTTTTTTTTTTTCCCCAGGAGCTTCTTAGCAAATACAAGCTTTAACAGGGAGAAAATTTTCTGGGTAGAATTAATCTTAATTTGCTGCTCAAATTGGCTATGCATAGCAGATATGTCAAAATAGTTGCTGCTAAAGGTTAAAAATGATGTGGTTTGAAAAAGCTCAATTGGAAAGTCATTCAAGAATGTGACAATGAAGAAGAAAACAGTTCATGAAAGGAAAAATGTGCTTTTCACGGGTATTCCAACAAGGAAAAAAATGCAGTCAGACGACTAAAAAAAAAAAAACAAGCGCCCTTCTTTCTTTAATAATACTAAAATAATAATAAATTCCAAAAACCCATCTTCCTCTTTTACGTAGAGTTGTTTTTGTTATAGTCAGATGTCTTAAATCTGTCTGGTGGTCTGTCGATGATATCAACATGACTGTCGATGATATCGAGGCTATCATCGACAGGGTCTCGATGCCATCGATAATTCACAGTATTTTTCACCCTTGGTCGCTTGACAGTTTTGGTCCTGTTTCAATATCATCGAAGGACCGTCGATGATATCGAGGCTGTTATCGAGAGTGGCTCGATGACATCGATAAGTTCCGCAGATGCGATTGCGGAAATGCAGATTTTGCGGATTTTGTTTCCTAGTTGGATTCTACCTCTTTCTATTCTTATTTAAAGGGGCGTATGCGGGATTGAGATGTATGCTAAGACTTTCTAAAAGAGTTTCAAGGGTTCCTAAAGGGATTTTTAGGGTTTCTAAAGGGTGTAGCAAGGGTGAGATTCGAGGTTGTTCGAATCGGGTAAGTCCTCTCTCTTTGTAATTTCTATTTTCATAGTGGAGATCTGTCGCTTTGTGCCGCGGTTTTTCCCCGCAAGAGTTTTCCACGTTAAATCTGTGTTCTCTTGTGTGTGCTTGGTGTCATTGGATTGTTATCCTAGATCTAGATCTATGTGATTCCACAGGTCAAAATCACCAACAAGTGGTATCAAAGCAATCGGTTGGGGCACAGATTTGAATCTGCAGGATTAGTAATAATGGCGAGCGTCAAGTATGAGATTGAGAAGTACTCAGGGAAAAATAATTTTGAGTTATGGAAGATCAAGATGATGAGTTCCTTAATAAAGCAAGGCGAAGATGGTGCTCTTGAGGAGCGAAAGTCTACTATTACTGATGATGATTGGAATACTCTTGATAAGAAGGATTTATCAACGGATCGCGAAGAAATCCTCTGAAAATCGCATACACTTGAAGCGGCAGTGATATAACTTCAAGATGGCAGAGGGTGGAGATCTGGAGGCTCACATCAGTAACTTTAATAAATTAGTTTGCAAATTGCTGGATATGGATGAAGTGATGAAAGATGAAGAACAAGTATATATGTTGCTGAATTCTCTTCCGGCGTTGTATGAGTCATTCAAGGACACTATGTGCAGCATGAATAAAACCCTAAGTGTTGACACCGTTATCTTAGCACTTCAAGGGAAGGCTATGAGAAAGTTAAACGGCGACATGGGGACATCTTCTGATGCATTGTTTACTATGGGTAGGAATTCTGAACAAGGTACGGGTTCTTCAGGTTATAGATCCAAATCAAAGGGCAAGGGCGAAGGAAAGGTAAAGTGCTGGAATTATGGAAAGGAAGGACATGTGAAGAAGGATTGTAGAAATCTTAAATCGAAGAGAGAAGATTCTGAGGCTTCGTACAGGGAGGCCAATGTTGCCACATCAGATGGATCGAGTGGATGTGATGGTGATATTTTGTCTGTGTCTACAATCAGGCGGCCATACGATGATCGTAAGGACGAGTGGATGCTAGACACAGGGGCATCTTTTCACATGACTCTTCATCGAAGTTGGCTCGCCAGGTATAGTGAGTGAGATGGTGGACAGGTGTTTATGGGCAATGGTTTTTCCTATAATGTTGTGGCTGTTGGTACGGTACGCATCAGGATGTTTGATGGGGTGGAGCGTACCTTGACTAATGTCAGACATGTTCCTGATTTAAAGCAGAATCTAATTTCTCTTGGTGTACTTGAGGCAAAAGGATGCAAGTACATAGGTATTGATAGTGCTCTTAAGGTATCTAAGGGGGCACGGGTAATCATAAAAGCATAACGACTCGGTAACTTGTACAGGTTGATCGGGAGTACTTCAAAAGGTGGAGTTGCAGTGGATGTAGCGGATTCCACCTTTGCACGTGTGTGGCATGTTGGGCATGGCTACATGAGCGGGCAGGGCAAGAAGGCTGAGACGTGTGGACAGGAATACAGAGTAAGTGGAGCAGCCAGCTGTGAGAAGAATCACACGGCATGATCGTAGGATATCGGCGAGGTACATGGACGACTCCAATATCGCAGGAGATTTATCTTCTATTCAGATGGCTCTAGGTGAGCCTAGTGCTAAGAAGTGTAAGGTGATTATGAGCGATATGATGGATTCGTTGTACCAGACCGACATATGGGAGGTGGTGGAGCTTCCAGTGGACCAGAGAGCGGTTAGATGCAGGTGGATCTTCAGGAGGATACAACATAGATACAGGGCGAGGTTGATAGCGAAGAGTTATGCTCAGAGAGAAGGGATCAGCTTCTCAGAGATATTCGCGCCGACGGTATAGCAGGTGTCTATTAGATCCGTGATTGGCGCTGGTTGGCCAATGTGATCTTGAGCTGGAACGATAGATGTGGAGTCTGCACTTCTGCAAGGGAAAGTAAAGAGCAGATTTACATGAAGCAACCAGAGCAGTTCGAAGTTAAAGGGGCTAAGAAAAGACTTTGCAGGAGGTCGTGGTTTGACCTGTCGCCTAGGCAGTAGTCTGATTTCTTCATGGTGAGTCAGGAATTGATGATATGTAGATCGCCAATTATGACATGTCTGAAATCAATGTATTGAAAACTCGGTTAAGTGGGACATTCAGGATGAAGGATCGGGGGGATGCAAAGATGGTTCTCGGCATTGAGACTGAAGGAAGAGTAGGCTTTGGTAATCACAGGAGGAATACCTTATGTGTAGGTATCGATCAAGGATGTGATGGGCCAGGTAAAGCCGGAGAGCATTCCCTACGCGTCTCTCCTCAAGTTTTCCTCAGGACATGTCCCAAAATAGATAAGGAAAAACAGAATATCTCATGAGCCTTATTCAAATGCGGTTGGCAGTGTATGCCATGGTCTGGATTAGACCGGTTATTTCATAGGCTAACAATGCTGTGAGCAAGTACCCCGACAAGCAATATTGGGTAGTGGTGAGATGGTAAGAAGACTACGTCTTTTCTTTTGGGAAGACATGAGCAAAGGTGGTTGGTCATGTGAATATAGATCCGGCAAATGATCAACAAGAATGTTCCTGTAGAGAAGTTCAAGTTCTATGCAACTTCTCTGAGCTTGGCGATGACGTAAAAGGAAGATGAAGTGTGCACGAGAAGCTATGATGTGATGAAGAGATAAGAGGAGGTTAAGAAGCTCCACGGATGAAGATTGAAGACATGGTGGAGATTGTTATAAACAGGTGTCTTAAATCTATTTTGTGGTCTGTCGATGATATCGACAGGACCGTCGATGATATCGAGGTTGTCATCGACAGGGTCTCAATGCCATCGATAATTCACAGTATTTTTCACCCTTGGTCGCTGGACAGTTTTGGTCCTATTTCGAAATCATCGAAGGACCGTCGATGATATCGAGGCTGTCATCGAGAGTGGCTCGATGACATCGATAAGTTTCACAGATGCGATTGCGGAAACGCGGATTTTGCGAATTTTGTTTCCTATTTGGATTCTACCTCTTTCTATTCTTATTTAAAGGGGTGTATGTGGGATTGGGATGTATGTTAAGGCTTTCTAAAAGAGTTCCAAGGGTTCCTAAAGGGATTTTTAGGGTTTTTAAAAGGTGTAGCAACGGTGAGATTTGAGGTTGTTCGAATCGGGTAAGTCTTCTCTCTTTGTAATTTCTATTTTCATAGTGGAGATCTGTCGCTTTGTACTGTGGTTTTTTCCCGCAAGAGTTTTCCACGTTAAATCTGTGTTCTCTTGTGTGTGTTTGGTGTAATTGGATTGCTATCCTAGATCTAGATCTGTGTGATTCCACAGGTCAAAATCCCCAACAGTTTTTATTCCTAAATTCCAACTTGTTATGTAAATTTGACTAATAAGATTCAATGCTACTCTATTCTAACTTGTATTCCCATCACAACATATACATCCTTGTAAAATTAGTCATAACTTATTTAAATGATGCGAAAATTGCATAATTTGGGGCATATTAGAAAGCTGACTCAATACACAGGTTTCAAATGGGATCATATCACATATTTTTAATATAGTTTCATACAAAACAATTTGGGAAACAAGATAAGTGATGTAATGGTTAGTGAGACTAATTAACTATTTCTAGGTAAATAAAATCTAGCATTGCTTTAAGAAAACAACGTTGAGTTTGGAAGTCACCTAGTTGGAAGACTCTTCATGGGACCCACAAAGATGACCCACTTCTTATAATCACGGTCGAGCTCCTTCACAGCCAAAGATATGGAACCCAATGTGATATATGAAAAATCTAGGCTTTTAGGCCATACAAAAGTTAATGGTAGAGTTTGTTTTGACCCATTTGCAGTCTACAATAGAGACGTTGGTTGATGTGGTTTCCCACATGTAGGTTTTATGCCTGATCCTCGGGTAGGTTTTGTTAAAATTTCAATAAAATTTAATAGGGTGTCAGTAGGGTGGCGTCAGACATGATTTGGTCTGTATCTGGATCAGCTCAAGCTTGGCCCATTTAAGTAATTGGGCCTAAAAGCAAGTAGACCTTTGATTTCAGGCCCAAGCTAGCCCTCCCATTATATATCATCGTACAAGGGCTTATACTCTTCAGCTTGAGAATCAATAGAATATTTTACCAAACCCATGCAAGGTCCTAACCCATCTTTAAAACAAGGAGTGCTTTTGATTCTGTTCGTGCTTTAAACAAATTTATCTTGTCTATATTACAACATCTCTAGAGTCAATAATTTTATACAAGGAATTACAGAGCTCATTGCCAAACCTAAGCAATGGCATGGCCCATTTCTTACTCTACTTCAAAACGAAAGCGAATGAGGTTCCTCGAAGTTTGGTCATGTTGTAACTATGGGGCTCTAGAGTGATCTTCGATGTTGTGAGTAATTCGAATAACCATTCCTCTTGGAACATTTGGTACCTTTTGGGATCGGTTCAGCAGCTTGTCCGGGCCCTTAATGTCAGATTTGCTCTTACTCTGAGAGAAAGGAACTTGGTGGCCGACAGTCTCGCAAAATGACCCAGCATGGATGCTCCCAACTCTTTTTTCTTCGAGCTAAATGACTTCCCGCGGCCCACTAGAGGCTCGATGCTGCTAGATAAAGCTAATCTTGGCCAGATTAGGCTCTCCAGGCCCAAAACTGGGATCAGCTGATTTAGGCTCTCTGCAGTGCCTGCCTTCTCGTCGCTATGTGGGTGCAACTTATCCTTTTCCTGGGAGGTCCTCTCAGCTCTGCTTGTTAGCATTCAGTGCTTCAGCCTTTTCACTAGTTGACTCCAATTCCTACGTTCGCTTTGTAAATTTTGTTGTTTGTTCCTTTTCCATATGATAGGTTTGGCCAACCCTTGTGGGCCAACCTGAATCTCAATTATACATCTGCCTTCTCGTCGCTAGATGTATGTGTTGTATATCCATGCCATCCATCCATTTTCCAGCTCATTTTTGGGCTGCTTGAGCCTAAAAATGAAGCATATCAAAATGTTATGTGACCACACCACAGGAAATATAGTTGATTGAATGCGCAACATTAAAAGCTTTCTAGAGCCCACCATAATGTATAGCAGCCATCCAATAAGGCCACACAGACATGGATTAATGGAATACACATATCAGCTTGATCAAAATCTTCTGTGGCCTACGGAGAAGTTTTTAATGGTGGTCATTCAATCATCACTGTTTCCTATGGTGTGCTCCACCTGAGATTTGGGTCTGCTTCATTTTTAGGGCATGCACTCGAATTAGCCAGCAAAATGGATGGACGGAATGGATATACAACATATATGTCAAGGTGAGCCCCACAGTCATGGCCTAACCGAAGATAGTATTACCTCAGCCTCATCAAATTTTTTTAATTCATACGCACTCACACACTCCACGCACTACGCCCGCCACAATTGGTGGACCCATGACTTGTGAGTCTACCACTGAGCCATAGGGTCACAGGCATTCGTTCCCCTTCAAAACCTGGCCCAAAGTCTAGACTAAGATCGATCTGACTTGCAAGCTTCTGTCACAGGACTAAGACCGACCATTATCGAGTCGGCCGGACCCAAAAACCCAACGGACCAGCCTGGCTCGTAGCCACCCACACGACTTGCCAGTAACACCGGGTTACAGGAATCCTAATAACCCCAAGTTCTATGGGCCCCACCACAATGTTTCTGTTATATCCGCTCCGTCCATCTGTTTCACCATCTGATGTGATGGAACGAACCCAAACATGAGAGAGACCCAAAACTGATGTGGGCCACACCACAAGGAAATGGAGGATGGAAACACCTGCCGTTGAAACTTTCCTGAGGCCCACCGTGATGTTTATATGCCATCCAACGCGTATATAAGGTGATTCAAATATAGATGAAGAGAAAACACAAATATCATCCTCATCCAAAACTTCGGTGGCCCCAAGAAGGTTTGAATGGTGGGCGTTCGATCCCCACTGTTTCTTGCAGTGTGGCCCACTTGAGTTTTGGATCTCCCTCATGCTTGGGAATTTTTCCTAAAATGGGTTGGCGTAGCAGATGGATGGAGGGAGTGGATGTAACACAAACATCGTGGTGGCCCCACAGAGTTTGGGTGACAGTGAATTCCTGTTACCGCGGGTTACATGCAAGTCGTCTTCCACGGTCACCCCTAGGAAAACACGGTGGCCTTCATTTGATTTTTTTATCCGTAGTATTAGGAGTTAGGTAAGAAGAGAATAGATAGGTGTGGTCCGCAGATCTTGTGGAGATATGATACGTGTGGTCCGCAGTCTTTTTGTTGGGATCCACCCGAATGTCTGTATATTTTGATTCTCAATGAAATTCAATGAAATTCTGGTGGCATGCGTCCACTTCAATTTTTTTTTATTTTTTATTTTTTATTTTTTTTAAATGAATAGAAGAAAACGCAATTATATATATATATTTTTCTTCCTGATCAAAAATGTAATCATCCAACAACTTCTAAAACATGTATAATTAACCTAGAAATTTCATGGCTGTTATGGGATGTATGTCCTAGTTTCTTCACTGAACATCCATCGCTAACCAAACTAAAAAGGAAAAATGAAAAAGAAAAAGAAAAAGAGACGTGTCTCAAAAAGTAACTAAACTAAACTACTGCTTAGCTAAGTCATCTTAGAAAAATGGCAAGCACGCAGTAGAATAATGACGGGCTAAGTCACCTTGGAATGATGTTGCTAGCTTATTATTGGAAGGCAGCAGTGCAAGTTATGTTGTATTTGCGTGATTTGGTGATATGGTGGGTGTTTTGAGTAGTTGGTATGCAAGGAATGGTTTGCCTGTGATTGCTGCTAATGCAGCGGTGTCTCTGCTGTTGGGGTAGTAAGCTGGTATGTAGTTATATGGTGGGTGCTTTGGGTAATTTGGTCCGATTGTTGCAGGTGTTGCCTTGGATCTTATCTGTGGTCGGCTGTCCCTTGCCACACAATCTGTTACATGAAGGTTGAGTGCAAGAGGTTGTTGAATCCAGCTAAAATTTCAGGCGGTCTGCTCTCACCTCCTTCCAAAGAAAGAGAAGATAATGGGAAAAAAGTAAAGCGTAATAGCAATGGTATTTGATCAAAATCTTGATAATAACGAAAATATTGCTAATCTATAGTAAAGCTTGCCTCGATGAGGCTGTCCATTCATACTAGGTCATCAACAATGGCCAGCATGATCCGCAGTTTCCTAAGGGGTTGTTTGTTATCTACTGTGGTAAATCTCTATAATGATTAATTATCAAAGTAATTGGTACACTTTTTTCAATGATGGCTTGCTATTTGTATGCTAAAATTGAGGTGGGTGCCAATTTCATGTGGGGCCATGATATATGTGGCGTGAATATCGATCCATTTTGCAGGCTGATTTTAGGACATGACCCCAAAATTGAGGCAAATGAAAAGCTCAAGTAGAGGAAGCCACACGAAGCCGTGGGCCCTAGAAGTTTAGGTTCAAGCTGATATTTGTGATTTGTGCTTTCCCCTTGTATAAACATGAGTAATTTTATGAAAAGATTAGATAACAAATAAACAATCTTGCTAGTCTAAGAAGGATAAACTTTTCAATGGCGGCTATTTTACAACCACAATTTCCTATGGTGTGGGCCATTTGAGCGTTGAATTTGTCTCATTTTTTAGGCTCATGCCCTAAAATGTTGCGATAAAATGGATGGACCGCATGGGTACACCACAAATATCATAGTTGAGGGCACAAATTTAAGTTAATCCTTTTCAAACAGCTTTTCAAAAAGGAAGTACTCATTTCTACGAAAGTCCAGGTAAAAAGTAATAATGTACAACTTATTTGTATTTTAGAAAGAAATCAGAAAATAAAATGCATGACGTCATTAATGACTTAATTAAGAATTGTGACTAACTATGCCTTAGGTTGAAATTTCTTAAGAAATAATACATTTTAGTAAATAATATACAACATGATCTAAAAGAATCTGGATCTGACTTGTTGCAGTTCGATTGGGCCACATCATTACACACTGCATTTAACGTAGCAGTGATGACAATGTCAGTAATGACATGGACCAATTAGTTTACAGGAAAATAGGATTTTTCTA
Source organism: Magnolia officinalis (assembly GCA_021015155.1). NCBI lineage: Eukaryota > Viridiplantae > Streptophyta > Magnoliopsida > Magnoliales > Magnoliaceae > Magnolia > Magnolia officinalis. The sequence goes on from JAJHSJ010000002.1 coordinate 3,451,904, forward strand.
CTTGTGACAAGCAAACGCTCTAAAATCATCTTTTAGGGTTTTCCATTGAAGTCCACTTTATTTGACCTGCACTTGTTCATGCAAAAGGTAAGCAGTTCACATTGTACAGGCACATGCCTGTTGACTGGACGGTCATCATCGTCCAATCTACGCAATCTTATCAGATCAGTACACGTGGCCCACCAGATCAGGATTCCCATGTACGGTGGAACTACTGATGAAGGATGGTTTAACTTCTCTAGTAAATTACCATATTTGTAATTATCCATCCAACTTACATGAGGCCCACCCTGGGCGATCAGAATGGTTAGTCTGGTATGCTACAGGTGCCGATTTAACCTAACCTTCCAGTTAATGGAAATTTTGCTTACAGAACATGAAACATTGCCTTTTCAGTTTTAAATCAATCCTTTGAGAGATTTAATTGAGGGATTCATGCACCAACTTCATGCAGTACTTTTCTGGCCCCAACCTTGATGGAGGAACAATCAGCCATTGGACCTTAGGGACCGGCAAGTCACCAATCAGGACCGGGCTAGGTTTTCTATCCCCCCATGGGACCGGTTGGGTCAAACGTTCTGTCCCAAGTCGGTAAGTTAGGCCAGGCTCAGGTAAAGCCTATTGGTCCACCCAGTCAGGCCAGTACTTAGTGGGGCCATTAATTATCAGAGAGTCATAGACATTATGGAATCAGAAGTACCACTCATTAAGCGATTCCCACTGCATATAGATGTCATGTCACAAATAATCAGTATCATGCATTCATCAGGTGGTCACGTTCTTCAAAATTGTCTGCGAAGACCATAGGGACTGTTCTTTAATTTCTATACTATTCATTTGTGTTGGTGTGTGTACTAATGATACGGGCCAATGACACTTTTTCATGCGTTCCCATATTGCTACAAGGAACGTTTGCATTGTATAGTCTACGAATTTTTAGCAGAAATGGAGGAACTTTCCTCCCAAATTTCGACATCGAGGGTTATATCCCCTCTTTATTATTATTATTATTATTATTTTAATAGAAAAAAAAAAAAAAATTGATGGCGTACAGTGTCCAATCTCATCAGAGACTGGACTTCATTTGAAAGGATTGGAGGACACGCAAACATTACAGTGGGCCCCACACTATAGCCATGTCCCTGCAGTTTGGAAATTCTTGAGAAAGAATAGGATATTTTATTGAATAATGTATGTCAGGATGGAAGATACAGTCCTTTTGGTTTCTCGTTCACGTTCAGCTTATATCACTTTCACATGCAAAAGGTAAACATTTCACACTGTACTAGCCCAAGTCCTTGACTGGATATTCAACCTTTTCTCTTCAGTCTATCTGCATGTGTCCCACCAGATCAAAGGTCTCATTGTTGTGGAAGATTTGAGAGAGAGAGAGAGAGAGGGAGAGACACGGGTGTTACCCGGGTAAAACAAACGGGTGTTACCCGGGTAACACCGACTAAGGTGTAATCCCTGACGTTGCTGCATATTATTGGGATGCAGAAGCTTTTAAAGTGGGGCCAGCGACTTTCACAGGCCAAGTATGTACTCCACCCTTCTCTTGCAGGCGCGCGCCACTCCAATGATATGTCGCCGCATCCTGAGTAGCACAACTTAGTCGGCGTTACATGGGTAACACCTAATTATCCGCTTCCCTACCATAATTGCACATTGCACTAGAATGATTAGGTTAATGACAGCAAATAGAAACTACTGATACATGATAGGTTTGCCAGCCAGGTTTCCATCTTGGATTGCATTTATTATTATTATTATTATTATTATTATTATTATTATTATTTTTTTACAGTAAATACCTGAGCTTCATTGATATGGTAAAATATACAATTCTATGCTATTCGGGCAGGAAGCACGCCCAGAGGCCTGCCCCACCTATCATATCCTACACAAAGGAGGAATAACTATATTTCTAATCAAGCTTAAACCTCTTTTATCCATCAAGAAGCGGCCCTTAACAAGTCGGGAAAGGGCAAGGACGTCGCTGAAGAATCCGTCGGTTTGGCCCCTGCTGCTCTCTTTAGCTAAACCATCCGCCATCCCATTCGCTTCTCTGGGGATAAGGGAGACATGAAAGGAGCCCCTAGAGTTAAGAATCGTAATACTTGAAATCCAATACTTCCATTTCCAGGCGCAGGACTTCCCCAGGATGCAATCCACCACCCACTTAGAATCATATTCGATGAGAACATTCTCCACTCCACGAGACAAACAGAACTTCATTCCATCATAAACTACCAATTCAGCCCCATTATTGGATGAGTTTTTTTTTTTTTTTTTTTAAATTTTAATAAAAGGTGGACGGGGCCACTAAATTTCATTCAATTGAGACATGTACATGATTTGAGAGGGTCCGGACAAAAAAGGAAGCGGACCACTCCTATCGTGTTGACTTACAAAGCGGAATAGACAAAAAAGAAAACAGGCGAAATAGCGAGACCATCAAGAATTGCGTCATTAGACAAGTTCCTGTACCCGTTGACAAATGAAAAAATCATATTACCGATGTGGTCCTTGCAAATACCCCCACCACCAGCTGGCCCTGAATTATAGAGAGCTGAGACGTCAACATTTAACTTACACCAACCCTCTCTCGGCCTGATCCATTTTACAATATAGAAATCATGGGAGAGGCGGTCCTGACGAAAATGACGATGGAAAGCAGGATGGGGGAGACCTCCGTTTGATGGAGGATAGACTGAATTTGAGGGAAGCACAATTCCATCCACCCCATTTGATTCTGTTGAACACACCTTGAACCGAAAAGCCTCGATCGTCAAACCTAGCTCCATTCCTGGCCCTCCAAACTTCCCACAACAGGAAGGTTGGGGCTAAATGGAGAGCGATTGGGGTATATCAGAAAGGAAGAGCCCATTGCCACCACCAGACGAGCCAACCCCGGACCAAAAAATGAATAGCCAAGGACACCTCGAAAAATTCCAGCCAGCATGTTCCAGAGTTTGTCAGCTAGATTCCCAATCAAAAATAGATGGGACATCGATTCCATGGTTTGGGAGGACGCCAAATCAGCCCCATAGCACTCACGTTTAAAAGCAATGCTAATCCCCTTCTTCTGGATGCCTATGTCAATAAGCAAGGCTTCCTGCAGAAGTCTCCACAAAAACATCGAAATTTTAGGGGGAATATTGGGGTGCCACATCTTCTTTGCCCAAGGAATCTTCCGACCACTCTCTCTTCGCACTTCTCATGCTGATTTGACGGAGAAAATGCCTGCGGGGTCGCAAGGCCAAATTCAAGAGTCTTCGGCATCCGAGGTGCAGATACCTCTGAGCAGAATCTGATCCTTGAGCCAACCAGGAAGTGCAAATGGGACTTCCAACTTAAGCCCATCCTCCCTTATGAAATCTGAAACACTCAGCTCCGACATATCTTGCGGGATATGTAGGGAAGGTAGAGAGATCAGGGGTTCTAGCCCAGACCAATTACTTCTCCACATATTGCAGTCTCAACAACCCACTTCCCATTGGATGTTACTGTCCAAAATGGGGAAAAGGCTCACCAAAACCTTCCAAATCTGTGAGGCATCAGCGGGAAGACTGCTCCAACTTGCTGCCGCACCATTACGCATGTATTTAAAGCGAATAAAATTCGCCCAGAGGCTGTCTTCCTTTCCGAACCTAACTCCTCACGCCATTTTCATGTGGACCGCCCTCATGAGGTCCTTCAATTTCCTAATACCCAGCCCACCCTCCTCCTTAGTCAAGGAAATGACACTCCATTTCTTCCAATGAAGCTTTCTAACACTGTCTCGCCAACCCTAAAAGAAGTTAGCGAGCAGGCACTCCAAGTTTTTTAAGACCTTCTTGGGAACCACCGTGGCAGCCATCGTATGGGCTGGGATCCCGCTAAGGACAAAGGAGATCAACGCCAATCTACCAGGTTAAGAGAGGATTCTGGCGCTCCACCCATGAATTTTGGCATCCATCTTGTCCATCAACGGAGAAAGCAGACTACACTTGATCCTCCCTTTCACTTTCGGGACCCCCAGGTAAGAGAAGATCCCTGTCGATTTACCAAAGCCAAGGGAACGTTCGATGCTCCTAACCCTAGCAACGGACAGATTAGGGGAACAGAAGAAGGAGCTCTTCCTCTGGTTAACGTTTTGACCTGAAGCGGCCTGGTAGCTGGAGATGAACGATCGCATCGCTTCAATGGATTTTTGGGACCCATTAAGGAACAACACCATGTCGTCAACATAGAGCAGATGGGAGATCTGAATACAGCCTTGTTTCATCTTGAATGATTGACAAAGACCACTTGAAACCAGCCTAGAATGAAAAAGCTAGGAGAGAGGGATCGCCCTATCTCAAACCTCTGTTGGACTTGAAGAACCCATAACTTTCCCCCATTAATAAGGACTGAAAACCACTTGTTGTTGTTGTTGTTTTTTTTTTTTTTTTAATGATAGAAACGCATTTTCTCCTTTTATTCTCAGTTTAATGGATAATTCATATTCGTTAGATTGGACTACAAAAATACATATTTTCCAAGTCCCCTACTCATCATTGGACTTGACACTGAGTTGGCAAAGCTCGGTCGCTAACTCATCCAAGTCCTTGTAAGAACTCCCACCTTCTCTGATCACACCCACAGCTGCCTGACTCAGATCCTTGGCTTGGGCCCTCTGCGGCTAGGTCAAACTCACGGACTCGGTCACAGCCCGAGCCAACTCAGCTGAGTCAGGGACTAACTCGGCACCCTCACAGACTTGGGCCGCAATAGCCAGTTGGTCCACAACCAGGCCTGCATTGAAGAACTGGTCCGCGCTCATGGGCCACGCCAGCATCGCCACGCCTGCAACGATTGCCTCCAGCACCGAGTTCCACCCACAGTGAGTCAGGAACGACCCGGTCGACCGGTGGCCCAGTATCAACACCTGTGGGGCCCACCCCCTGATCACGAGCCCCCGTCCTCCCACGCGTGCCTCGAACCCGGCAGGGACCACGCCGTACTCTCCCGCCGCGTGGCCGCCCGTGGGCTCCTTGATGGACCACACAAACCGGGCCCCACTCGCATCCAAGCTGTTCGCCAGCGCCTCCATCTGGCGCCGAGTCAGCACGACCTGGCTGCCGAAGCACACATAAATCACTGATCCGTCCGTACACTGGCCAAGCCAGCTCATCACCTCGCCAGCTGGCACGGAGCTTGCCCCGCCACGTTCCGTGGGACCCACCTCGCCAGAAGATAGCAGGGGCCCCACCGCCCACACGCGCACATGCCCCAGATCCCCCCACAAGTGCTCCAGATACTCGCCTTCCAACTCACTGAACGAGTTGAAAACGTATCCCCAACTCACCAAATTCGCACGCATCCCCTCTTTTATAAATTCCAAAACTGGGTCTCCCTCCTCGTAACTCCTATAGAGGGGTGACAGATGTTTCCATGGATATTTTGGAAAACCAGTTGTTATTCCAACACGCTTCCACCATTTTCGCCCAGTTAGAGCCAAATCCAAATTTAAGCAGGACCTGTTTCAGAAACTTCCAATCAATCCTATCATGAGCCTTCTCCATATCAAGCTTCACAACCAGATTCCCACCTCGAACTTTCCGGCCGATGTCTCTGGATAATTCTTGACCCAGGGCTATGTTTTCAGCAATGGAACGACCCCTAACAAAGCCCATTGCTCTGAATAATTCTTGGATTGCTTATTAAATGATGATCGGATTTTATAGTAATAGAACCTCGGATGAATCTTTTTCCTTCGAAATTTCCACATCATGGACCATCATTCATTTTCTTTATTTTTATTTTTATTTTATTTTTTTTACACAAAAGGAAATTTCATTGTTCAACACTAACTTAAAATTTCATTGTGCCATCCTTTCTTGGTCCTTGATCTTTAGGATAATCCAACACTCAGGTAGCCCACCCCAATAAAATTACACCTAAAATTTCTTAAATTCATGATGCAATAATATGGCCCCACTGAGAATTAGAATAATGTCTTTCGGGTAATTCTTTCATCCTGATGAAGCACATTTTTTTTTTTTCTAAATAAACAAAATTTTATTCAAAAAAAATGGGAGAGCTGTACAAACAGGAAGACACATTTGGCAGTTTCAGAGTGGGTCTTACACAAAACTTATGGTAGGCATTCCATTCCCACAGTTTCTTGTGGTGAGGCTTACTTAAGATTTGGACTATTATCGTTTTATTATTATTATTATTATTATTATTATTATTATTATTATTATTATTATCTCGTTAAAATGAATCGACCAATCTGATGGAGGTGGTGGATCTGGTAAAAGTTTCACCTACACTGCTCTCGGTCTCGCTCTCTATTCGATAAAGTAAAATCCAAAGGTACCCAGCACGAGTAACCGAAGAACGCTCATAGTTTTTTCTCCTTTTAGTTACACGAGCTTTTCGTAGGCAAGTGACGACTTTAGGCAATCATCAAAACCAAACATCAAAATAAAAAATAAAATGAAGAGTTTTTATTTTATTTTATTATTATTTTTTTTCTTAAAGACCCAATTGATATGAAGTTCATGTTTTGGTACATTTTTCAAAATGCTACCTCATATATAAATCCGTACCATTCTCATTACACTACCTTCCTCAGGATTACGTCGTGAGCAAATATGTCTGTAGCTTGGTGGGGCTCACCATGATGTAGATGTGAAATCCACCACACAATCAGTGTAAGGGCAACTCTTACCATCCAAACTGTTTCCATCAGTGTGGCCCACTTGAATCAAAGACAGTATGATTTTTTAGCCACAGGCCTTTTTATTTTTATATTTTGAAATCTAATGGTTTATATTTCATATAATTATTATAGTGGGCATCTCTCTTCTAATTATTTCTTTTGATGTGGCCTATCTTCCGAAAACATTACAATGACCTTCTCAAAATCAAGAAGGGCATCCCATGCATTTTCTTCTTTGAAAAAAAAAAAAAAAAATCTTCTCTTCCTACAATAGGAGAGGGATGTTCATACATGATTTTTGGTAGGGCCCGCTGACGCAGGGATGAACGTGATGAGGATAAATACTCCGAATCCACGGAGCTTCTCTGGACTCCTCACAGAGACTTCTCGAATCCACGAGGAAAGAAAGCAGAAAATAGAAATAAATTCTAATAATTTCGAAAGTGATTAATTGATGAATAAAAACGAGTTCACAACCCTTTAAATACAGGTACCAAGCAATGGGAAAGAAATCAGAATCAAACTACAACTAAAACTCCTAAAATTCACGACTTACTATAAATAGTAAACTTACAATTTATAGATGGTCGTGATGTCTACTAGTGTGCAAGGTTTTCGGGCAAAAATAGTAAGTGTCTTATTTGGCTTCACCAAACCGTTCCCCTAATTATTCTAAGCTCTTTTCACGTTGGACGCAACTCCTAAAGCCCGACGGATGAAGAGTTATAATCAAACTAAAACTTACTATTTATAGTAAAAACGAAATTAAAACAGGGAAACGACTATCGATCCAGGGGTTTCTCAAAATTCCGAGCATCGCAACCCGGCATAGTGGGGTTGGTTGGTTAAAGTAGCTCGTTCTACCCCAAAATCATATATTTTACGTCAGGTAACTCATTCCGGATTGCGAGATACGTCCGATCTAAGGTCCGACGGTCCGGATCACTTCTGTCGTCGACCGGGCCTTTTCTGATCCATCTTGGCCATGAAACTGTCCGCGACCCGCTCTACATCACCCACTATGATGTGTGTGTGAAATCCACTCTGACTATTATATGCACAATCCCAATTTAGGCTCAAAGGCAAAGAATCAAGCTGACTAATTGTGATTTGGGAGAGGCGTCCTTAAATTTTTGCATTGCCCACTAGGAATATTATATAAAATACACTCCAATCATTAGATGCCACATGAAAATTTAAGACTGGGCCGGGGCACAAAAATCAGGTCCATATGTAATTCTAGTAAGCTATACCAATGGAAATATTTTAGAGGGCAATGGCTTTCTTGTACTGTTTACGAGACAAAAATCGTCATTTCGGAATGGTTTTAAACCGTTTCTAAAAGAGGTGTCGTAGAAAAACTGGAACGGTTCAGAACCGTTTTGGTTTTCAGTATCAAATTTTAGATACGGAATTTTAGGAACGGTTTTAAACCGTTCTCAAGGTTGCAAATGGTCATTAAATTTTACGAACGAAATTTTAGGAACAGTGTGAGTGTGTGATCGAATGAGAGATGAAATTAGAAAAAATCAACATTCTGAGTAAAAACAAGACAAAACCTCTCGCATTCGCCTTTCAAAACAAGATTTCTCACGGAAACAGGCAAAAACCGTGCAATGCAGTTACAAAATCCTAAAAATCGCTCCACAAGGTAACCTCAAAGCAAGAAAAACCGCGAGATTTGAAGTTCCAAAAAGCAGAAAACGTTGAGAAAATCGTTAGAAGCTTCTAGACTTCTCATCTCAGATAAGATCTCTTTTTGTTTCCAAATGAACCCTAAACAAGCATTTATTGCAAGATTCACACAATCACAAAGATGAAAACCCAACAAACACCACATATCTAACTCAAAATGCTATCAATCACAAATATATTGGAAAATCCCTAATCTCAACAAAAGAAAAAAAAAACACATTTGTAAACCATCAGATTCCGCCATAGACCAATCGCAACAAAAACCCTAACCTGACCACGCCCAACGCTGCTGCAGCCGAAACCCTAACCGGATGAATGGGTGATGATGATCATTTGGGGGTAACGATGGGGGGCGTGCCAACGGGAGGGATTTCTTCTGCTTTCAGACAGTAGAGATTGAAGGATCTGAGCCTTTCTAAAACGGAGGAGGTGCAGACGAGCTGGGGTTTGGGGTTCTTTTCTTCCTTTTGGGAGGAAGAGAAGGAAATGGTGCCAATGATGACATTGATGAGGATGAAGAGGACGGTAGGGATGAACCAGCTGTGCATGGAATCCCAGATGAACTGTAGTGATTCTTCAAGCATTATTATTATTTTTTTAAAATTTCTAGATGCTAGAGATGATTTTTCTTTTTCTTCTTGTGCTCTGGAGAAGAAGAAAGGGCTCTGAGACAACTGCTGCTGCAGAGAGCCTTTTTCTCCTGACATAATCAACTTGGTGGCCCTACGAATGTTTCAAACGGTAGTCACTCAATCGCCACATTTCCTTCTGTGAGGCCCACTTGAATTTTCGATCCAACTCAATCTTAGCCTAATGTTCTAAAATGATCTCTCAAAACAAATGCACGGTATAGATCTCGAGTAAACATCATGGTGGGCCTAATCTTAATTAAGTGTTTAGAAATGTACGCACATCTCTGTACGGTAGTGTGGTTCTAAACCGTTTTGCATCAGAAAGGGCTTAAAACCGTTTCTGAACCAAAACTATAGCCGTTCCAGAACAGCAATTTTGGTGTAGTGCTATCCAATCCCGTAGTCTATTGACTCACCCAAGAAGTGGATTCATTTGCTCGCACACCACCCAACTGACCTTAATGATACTTACGCGGATTAACAACGTAGATTTTCGAAAAAGTTACCGAAATAATTAGTTATATATATATATATATATATAATTCAATGAAATAGTAAGTGTTAGTCAAAGGAAAACTGTTCCGATGCTTTATAACCAGCATGCATGTGGTATTCGCTCATGCCTTCATATCGTTCACAAACATGTGGAATGCTAGTGGTTAGCCAATTACTGAAAGTTACCTGACAGGGCTATCATAGCCACTCACTTTGTGTACAATTGTACACCATTGGTTAGAATCCTCAGATAGGACACTTTTTGTTTACGGTCCACATCCTCTGCTGTACCAACCAAATACTGTCCATATTCTGATTCATGCATACCACGTGAACGGTAAATAACGTGGTCGACCAGAAGCATTAGACCAGCACTCCGTGATCAAGACATGGGGTCGTAGACAAGCTACAAGACACAGAAGACAGAGAGGAGATGAATGAGAAATGATCAGATACAGTGGCTGTATCATATCTTATGATACAGTTTTTTTTTTTTTTTTTCCAACCATCGTGTCAAATATGAAGAATAATCTATTCATACAAAAGGTGGACCACACCATGATGATCACGTCATAAGAAAATCAGGCCGGTTGGCTCGTTCGGTGGGACCACCAGCTGTTCATCAACGCTGACGGTGTCTCCCTCTTAGTGTTTTTTTTTTTTTTTCTCCCTCTTAGTTAATCAGGCTTATTTTCATACAGGATATCATCATTGTGTGGCCCACATATAGTATGGATGAGATATTCTACATATTTGACACACTGAAGGGATAATAGATGTACCGTAGCTTATGATACAGGGGGGGTATTTGATCATTTCTGGGTTGAGATAAACGGCTGTTTGAGTTGGATTGATTTGGATTTTGTAATAGATTATGTTACTTAGACTATTCATTTTAAAATACTCTAAAAATGTCCCGATCGAGCGTACTTGGAATCAAGTCAATGGGACTAAGATGTCATCGTCTCGCCTATGTGGCAGGTCACACGGGAAATGTGTGTTATGTTGTGCAGTATGATTTGGATTCTGCCAATCAGCTGTGCAGAGTCCTATCTTTAGGCCTGCCTTTTTGGAGCCGGATTTGATTGAATGTCTGGGCTAGATTTAACAATTCATCATGAAGCTTGTTCAGATCTGAACGATGGAGGGAGTGGATAACCTGATCCATCCATCACTTATAGCCATCTATTCCCCATAACATGGATGGAATGGTTATGATTTTATGATTAAAGGGATTCCTTAGAAACACAACCAATCCATGATTTCCCCCAACAAATAGGTGGTCCAGTTTGTCGTTTGGGCCCATTTCTTTGTAGATGACCACGACCATCCTTTTTATAAGCTATTGATTGGATGGTTTGGATCATCCTATCCCATTATTATGATTGCATATGGAATGTGTGCTGGACCTAATGGACATCGCAGGTTCATCAGTAGTGTCCCTATCCGGCATGGGATTAGGTGGCTGTGAAAGTGAAAGTGATGGCCGAATGCTCAGCTTCGCACGAAACCGGATTGCGTACTGAGTTAATCGGTACGCTTTTATCGTACTCAGTAAACTCAGTTGGGCCCACTGTGAATGTATGTGGTTTATCCACACCGTCCATCCATTTTTACTGCTAATTTTAGGGGTTGATCCTAAATTTTAAATAAATCCAAAGCTCAAGTGGACCATTACACAGAAACAGTGTGGAATAATGATTTCCACCATTGAAACCTTCCTAAGGTGCAAAGTAATTTTTATTTGTCATCCAACCTGTTCATAAGATCACAAAGACATAGATGAAGAGAAACCACAGACATCAGCTTGATCCAAAACTTCTTTGGCATTCAAAAAATTTTCAATGGTAGAGGTTCAATAAAACTGTTTCCCGTGGTGTGGTCCATGTGAGAATTAATTTGCTTAATTTTTTAGATTAAAAACTGAAATTATCTGTTAACATGGATCAACGGAGTGGATAAAATAAATAAATAACAGTGACCCACACAGTTTACCCAGTACGCTAAGGGTACTGAGTTACTCAGTACGCAATCCGCTTCCGCTGCGCACCAGCTCGCAGTGAACTCGTTTGAACATTTTTAGTAACTCATCATACGTGACTCTAAAATCTGAACGGTCTACGTGAAGCAACACCTCATGAAACCTCACAAGATCAATTTTTTACTTTGATCCAAAACTTTGATGGGCCAAGAAAAATGAAAACAGTTTCCTCCATTGATTTGCATTTTTCTTTGATATGGCCAGCAGAATTTTATATTAGGGTGAAAATTGTCCCTTAGAGGTTTCATGGGATTCCTAATCACATGGACAGTTAGATGCCCATGACACGCGTACAAAAGTATGCATGTTCATAGGTGCGCAGGTGTGCAGGTGAGCATGACTCGTGTGTCTATATATATATATATATATATAACCGTCACGTGAAGCGGCACCTCATGAATTTATGTTATTGTTTTTCACAGCGCGGGCTGTATAGTTGTGATACACGATAGGTGAGGCCCGGCTTCTTTTGTTGCGCCCACCCGAATGGTTGTATAGCATTGTTATCGAATTAATAAGGTTGCAGGTTGTGTGCACCCACCTTTCCCCACAAAAGAAAAAGTGTTTCATTCAGCAAGGAGCACTGTAACCGTTTCCTTGTAAAATACCAAACATGATATATTACACAACATTCAACTAATTTTCCCTCCACAAAACTGACACCAACCAACCAAACGGCCGAAAACTGCAATCAGCTCTTTGGATACTCTTCGTACTCTTCTGCTTTCACCAAGAGATTTAACCAAAAACTTCTCAGATCGTCGTGGTATGGATCACTTGGACACTGGGAATCTTCATTCAAAACTGGAGAGAACTGAGATTGAAGCAATTGTTCGACTGTCACAGACAAGTCATTATAATTTTCGACAATGCTCATGTTGCAATTCAAGGAATTGCTGCCTGTGGGAGATGAATTGCTGGAAGACGGTTGCCCGTACATGGGAATGTAGCTGGAATTTTCTGATCTTGGGATGGTGTGAACATTCAAGGGTGAGGCGACAGATCGTGACACTTCCTTTGAAGCTGCAGCATTACATTTGGATATTTCCGTTGTGGGCCAGTTGGTTTCTTGGGTATTAAGATTTTGTTTCTTTCTCTTTTTCACGTGCCTGTAAACGTTTCTTATTTCATTGTCAGTTCTTCCTGGTAAACTCCCCGCAATCATAGACCACCTATAAACAAGCGAAGAGCATAAGATATATTTATATGTAACTGTTTGGATGGGAAGAAATTCATGATCTTCCCTCGGCGATCTTAATAAAGAAGTGAAATGCTGAGGAGATTTACAAAGGCCAGGCTGACAAGGTGATTTGTGGCTTATATGTGCTGGTTAGGCCCCTCCATCAAGTGGAGACCACCACAAACCTGTCTTCGGCTAACCCTAATTTGGTGTTGACGTGTGAGACTATTCCTAACTCATATATGATAGATGAGGAGAAACCTTTTGGCTTGAAGGATTGGCATTGCCATTTTTCACCTATCAGCTTTTTTCATCAAGGTAATCATAGCAATAGGATTTGAATTTTGATTTCTAGATACTTGGTGATATCTAAATGGAAATCTTTAAGTTAACTAATATTAAATTTTTTTTTTTTAAATATTTTTATTCAGTGGCATTTCGAGAAAACCTAATATATATATATATATATATATATATATATAAATAAACAAAACAAATACTCAGCTATAGTGTTTGAATTAATACATGCAGCATATACCATTTCAAGCATCTTACAAAGCTAGAGTATCGAATAACACCCTATGTAAGATTAGTTGTGCTTTCCGTTAATGCACACTGATGAATCTTCTGCCTAAAAAATCAGGCCTTTTCACTCCTCCCATTGGCCCCAGTGTACAACAAAGGGAGAGAGAGTTAAGTAGCCTGAATTTTTAGACAAGAACTTAACAATGTGGTCCACCTAATGGAAAAGCCAGAACTCACCTACTTGTACCCTATGGCTCCCCTTGTACATGTTGCTATTTGTGTCATAGATTTTCTTTATTATAATTATTATATAAAAAAATTTTACCTAACGCAAACTAGGTACAAAAGATGATGATACAAGAACCATATAAAAGAATCTCTGAGTATGGGTAAGGCTCAAACAATGATGATGTTGATAAAATAATTTTATTTTATTTTATTTTAAGAACCTTATAAAATTCATGTTTCTGATATATATAGACGTGAATTTAAATCTCCATCTGAACTTGAATCTGCTCTTGATTCCGAAGGCTTACAAATTAACCAGCAAACCTACTGAAAATCATGCCTAATATTCATACTTTTAATATTAAATAAATAAAAAAAGGGCTCGTGCAGAGAGAATTGATGAATCCATACCTGTTACCAAGCAGTTCATGTAATTTGATGATAGTCTCTTCCTCTTCCATGCTATAGTTACCCCTTATAACATCTGGCCTCAGGTAATTAATCCACCTGAATCTGCAACTCTTCCCACACCTTAATAAACCTGTAAGTATGAATTAACTAAATATCGTACTGAAAGCACTAAATTTTGTAATCCCATACACACTTAGATACCCTGCCTGACTACTCGGAAGCAAGTTCGAGATCTGAGATTTGCATAGGATGGGCCGA